>JAPYZK010001407.1:0-17773 GCA_030522785.1 Platygaster equestris | reverse complement strand
GAATAATCCATCAATTTGACCGATACTTGTATCACTGTTTCTCAGCTAGTCCTTTTTTCCGCAATATCTCAAAATTCATACAATTCCTCATCTACATTCCCTTAAAATGTCCCACGACTCGAACGAAAATGCGTAAGTTGAATGTCGCCCCTAGTTTTTCCACGTGACAGCGAAATAGAAGATGGAACGCTTGCGCAGATGAATCCGGGTCTGGCACCTGTGGACCGGATCGATCCGATCCAAACCAAGCGTAACTTCGACCTACAATCTGCCCCCATGACTTTCTTTCTCCTTTTCCATTGCCAACCTCTACATTTCACGAGCAAGCTGTTATTTCGGGGTGGCTTAGCTTAAAATTGATCCTAAGTTCTTCACAATTTCAAGATTCTACCAGTTGTCCCAGGAAAACTATGTCTTTCTGCCTCGTACTCATGAAATCAACAATCTACAGAATCTTTTTCGTCTTACATTTGCACACTTTTCAATGTATTGTCTCTCTTAAATTTGATTCGATTCAGGGAAAAAACACAGGCGAGAGTATGTGCGCATTTTTTTCATCACTGGTGGAATACCTTACTCCATTTTTTTCCAGTCGCATAAAAATTGTTGTGTGTTGAGTTTCAACACGAAACTGTGTTTATTCATAGTCCACATGACTCGGGAAAAAAAATATTTGCTGAATGATAGTGGTTTTTGCCACGTGTTTGCATTTGCAGTATGCAAAAATTTCTACTTGAAATTCATATATACATAAAATGAAATTTTCGTAACTTGAACTGAAAAATTTTCGAATGCATAAGTGAACCACAGCACGATCTATTTTGTTGTTTGTGATGACCTAAAATAATTGAGGTACAACCTGGAAATTCGAAGCTTGAGTAGTTGAGTAAACCCAGAACCCGAGCTTGTTTATCATCTATCAAATTTCCGCAAATTATTGGGATTTGCTCGTGTTCGTGCAAGGGAATTTCGCAGATGCCGCAAATGAAGCTTATCTCTGTTTCTCGAAACGGATTACCATGTTGATTTGTAATCATTTTTCATAAATTGGGACGAGAGAAAACTATTCTAGTATATTAAATGCTGAAATGAAACTTGTATGCCTGGGAAATAATTGGGCGTGCATGCAGAAAGTTTCAAAATTTGATAGGTTTTTTTTTGGGATAACGCAATGCGTTTACAAAATGAAGCGAGAATGTTTTATGTCGACTATTTGTTACTTGAGGGATACTTTGTGAAGTTCGTATCGAGTGGAAGTGTAACGCATGTGTGTGGTGACAGATGATTTATCTTGGAGACCGGATCAATGGAGCATGAGCAGTTAGAAAGCAAGAGTGGAAAATTGTTTCTTCTTTCGTCATTGTTATGATAAGACACGGGATCCTGTTTTCTTACAAAGAGAAATTTCACGAAATTCCAGCAAAGAATTTTCAAAATTCTGGTAACTCAGAAAATATTCTGACTGCCTCGAAAAAGACATTTATTATTTCGAAAACTTCAAATTTTTTGAAAATGTTCCGAAAATATCTTTCTAGATAATAGATAGAAATAGAAATAGATAATGAATAGAAACAGGTTCTCCAATATTCCAGATTTCACCCAAATTCCGAAAATGAATAAAAATTCATTGTCCAGAATTATCCGAACTCTGACAAAATCACGAAACCAATTTTGAAAAAATCTGGAATTCCATCACGTCAGAGAAATGGCATATAAAAGATAGAAAATCGTCTTCCAACGCGTCTGGTGAAGTTAATATTCTTTCATGATCAAAAAAAGTTCACAAATTACTGCAAATGTTATTTAACAATTTGATCGTTAAATTGTAATTTAACAATTTTGGTTCAGTTTTTATCACATTGCCAATTTTAATGAAAAGGAACACAAAAAACATTGCAGTTATCACTCGACACATTTTATTTATACACTTATATTCGATTTCTTCTTATTTCATATTTTGGATATGATAAATTCATCCATAGGTTACGATTATTAGCACTTGGGATCGTAGACACTTCCAGAGAATATGTGAAGCCCTGTATCTTCATGTAGAATCACAAACAAAAACGGTCGATTTACTCTGAATGATTCTTCCGCAATCTCGGCACTTGATTTAACTGCAACAAAGAGTTTTCTTCAGTTAAAATCATGATAGAATTTATACCTACTCGAGTTCTCGAGTTTATGCACAATAAAAAATAAACTCATCAATTCCAATTATTTCATACTAGGGGAAATTTCTGGAGAATATATTTGTGTATATTCCTGTACAGGTCGAACATGTTCAGTCATGAATTTCATGTTTGATCGAAAAAATACAGAATACCAGAGTCATTATGTCAAAAAAGTTTTTGATTGTGCTCATCTACCTTCTTCAGTTCCATTCCCACAAGTGCCACCTTCTTGAACAGTGATAACCGTTTTATGGAAAACTTGGTTCAATGACACATTTTCTGAAAATATTCCAGAGAAATCAGAGTGCATACTGAAAATATTCCTGGAACCCATCTGGAAACATGAAAAAACACAATTTAAACTGAAAATAAATTATACCTAACAAAGCCGAAATATCACGAAATACATGATCTATCATTCATAATCATATAAATCATACGCACGTCTTCCAACACCGAACTCAACTCGAAACTCCCCTCGACCTGGAATTTCGGCAAATACAGCGTGATTTTTTTTTTCTTCCTATCGTCCACCATATCCTTAATGTTCACTCTGTGGAAATTTTCCATGAAATCTGTAAGATTATGACCTTCATCGGGGATGATTATGACCATGCTGAATTTTCCACCCTAGAAGTTTCCAACAGATAAATTTATATCACTGTCTCCAAAATTTCTGATCATTTTCCTTACTTCGTACGGTATTTTGATGAAGCTTGCATGTCGACCTTCGACAGAACCATGGATGTATTTTCCTTCTGTGACCATAAATTCAGTTTCCTTAGGGACACCATCACGATTAAAATTCAACTTCCGATTGTAAGAAGGGTTAAATGGATGTTTCCACGACGCTTCGAAAGTAGCAGCGCTTACGAGGATCATGCTTGTGTGATAGCTGATACTATCTGTATTAAAATGTGAAGGAAAACTCGTTAAACTTTTTTCTTGTCGAATATCGAACTTTTCTATCTACGAATTTTCGGTTTATTATTAATCTGCATATGTAATTAGGTAGATTCGTACCTTCAGTTACTATTTCCCCGAGCGCATTATCAGTGCTCTCGTCAACCCAGTCATTGATGATTTCCACTGCTTTTTCTTCGTTTGTGAAATCAACCATTTCGATGACGTTGTAACCGAAAATGCGATGCATGACATGTTCGTAATAAGATATGGATTTTTTCGAGGAGTAAATTTTTGCAGCGATACTTAATTTAGCATCCTGTTCACCCTAAATGTATTAGAACACGAACAAACATTTAAATTTTCGTCGCGTTAGCTACTATTTCTTGTTTTTATAAAATGCTATCAAAATGTCATTTTTATACTCTTCAAAACTCACATTTAAGATTTTTATCAAATCTCGGTATCCTTCCACAGTATTTTTGTCCCCACATGGTACACCAAGAAAATTACTCAATTCCGTTTCGGTATTACCTCGAGCTCCATAACAAATTGAGTATAAAGCCAAATCAGTGGCGAGAGGTGACGTAACTTTGTTTCCGAATTCTTTTCTCGAAAGCATCTATGGAAAGTGCCAGAATTCAGGAATCGTCATCATAAATGATTCAAAACTGATGTATCTGTGCTGTATGAATTCCTTCGAGTGAAGATTCACTCATAATTCAAGTGAAAATCGTGTACATTAGGATTGAGTGGAAATTTTACTCGAAATAAGTGAAATTATATCGTTTCAGAGCCATATTTCACTCAAGGAAATGATTGTCATTCCTCTATAATTGAAAAATTATTCGATGAGTGAAGTTTTACGTACTCACAGTACACTTGATTTGAAGAATTTGTCCACTCAAATATGTTTTTTTGGAGGATAATTTCACTTTGAAATGGGCAAGATTTCACTCATTTAGAGTAAGATTTTTACTCAAGCTTGATTCACATAATTTATACTCAAATTTAGTGAATTTTAACTCGAAGTGATTTCAAAATTCTCATATTTAATGACAAATATATTTACCCGGTAGAATTTACTGAGAAATTGATTCATTCGTTGATATTCGAGTTTGCAATCTCCGAGAACTCCTAGGCACAAAATAATCACGACCAACGATACTGATGAACAAAAAATGGACATTAGAATTCATACTAAAAGTTGGAGAAAGTATACTATACGTACAACACTTCATTTTGCCAAGTTCCCGAAGAATTACGAGAGAAACACTTTTAATGCTCTTGTTACGTGTACTAACATGTGATCATGCCCAGTGGAGTGCTTTCTTTTTATACGCAAGCTAGTGAGGTCAAATTATTTAATGGCAGAACGTTAATTGAGCGACGTTATGAAATAATGGACAAACGTAAGTGACAATAAAATTCAATTGCTATTGATAATTTTTTTTTTTATTGTTATGTTTTTAGTTTTGTTTAACACTTTAAATTTGTTATTTTCAGCGCTCATGACTGTTTCAATTGCCGGCGAAGTAAATAATTTTATTGGTGATATTAAATGTTTCATTGAAATACTGTGTTTAAAAATTCGCATATTTGACAAATTTGGAAGACGATGATTTGAGAATTTTTTTGATTAATCATTTATTTCGAACTTCGATTCTGATTCTTATGAGGAGTATCAAAAAATGATTTTATTATAACTGCCCGTTCCTTAAAAAAATAATTCCAGCGATAAGTGTTGTCGTGATTTCACTTACCCTGAGTAGTCACTGTGGAAAATGAAATTTTTTCACAGAAGTGTATGATAAGATCCTCATAATTATATCGATTTGTCCTTGAAGATATAAAAAAGAAATTAAAAGTGCATTTTTCTGTCAATAAAAGGCGAGCTTTTCGCCATTCTCGAGGTATATGTAACTACAAAGAAAATGAAAAATTCTGATGAATGTACTGACTAAAACAATAATATATATAACTCTAATAAGAGTCAGAAATTGTTTGTTAAAAGATGTTCTGACCCACTAAAATTAAAGCTTCCCTTACAGCCTGGAATTGGAATACAATTCGAAATAAAGAAAGAACGAAACAAAATAATGAAGACTTATCGAAATACGACAAAAATGCTCACATGCTATTTTCAAACACTCAGAGGACAAGAACATTTCAACAATCACTAAATTAAAAAATAGTGTACAAAAACTTACATCCACTCACTGATGCAGCTTTTGTACCACTTTCCTGAACGGTAGTCACTCGGGGTTATTCCAGAAAAATCACTTTCATGTGAATACTCCTTTTGTACGCCCATCTACGAAATTTAGTCAGAACATGATATTTCTTCACATCATTAAAGATAAAACAAAAGTCCAGTAAATGCTGGGAGCATCGAAAATCATCTATATTCTCTAAACTGATAACATCAGTATATATCAGCACCTGTTTCAAAGCTGCGTCCAGTTCGAAAGTACTGTCGAATTTGAATTTAGGCACAAAAAGGTCCAAGGCACCCTCTCGCCCAGATTTCAAAATTTCGTCAGTTTCCACATCGAGAAACTTCTTTTCCAACTCTTCTAGTTTGTGACCTACATTGGGGAGGAAAATCACCATGCTGTATTCACCACCCTGAAAATTTCAAATGTGTACCGAATTTAGAAGTTTCGCAAATTTTTGAAGAATTTTGGAGTTTTCAAATTAGAAAGTTTAGGAATTTTTCAAGTTTCAGATTTTTCGGGAATTTTAAAGAGTTTTCTTATTTTAATGCTTGGAAGTTTCGGAATTTCGAAGGTTTCAGGATGATTCAAAGTTCCTGAAATTTCTAATGTTCTGAAGTTTTTAGACCTCGAAGTTCTGAAAAATTGAGAAACATTTGGGAGTATTTAAGAATTCTGAAGTTGTCAATTCATTTTATAAAGAAATAATCTGGTATATTTCGATGGAAGGATTCAAATATCCTTACCTCATAAAGGGAACCGGAGAAACGATTGAGACCATGACACAAACTCCCGTTTCCAAGCACTCCCAAACTCAAAATGATGGTGGCAAAAAATACTGGTGAAGGATAAATTAGAATCAGAATCCGCAGCAAAAATAAATGTTGAGTAATTATAATTATACTTACTAAACTTCATTATGCAAATTTCGACTCTTCAATTGCATGGCAACTGAAGTTGTTCATGAAACGAAGTCGTATTTATACCAAACTTTTCGAAGTACTACTGGATCTCGATAGAGCGTGATTCGATAAAGCGCGCTCTAATTTACCGTGAAGATCTCGGCAGCGATAAGGCTCTGAGTTTCACAGCAGGAAGCAGATTCCAGAAGCCTGGAAAGTGTCATTTTTGGGTTTGGGTTTCTCGAGATATCTACCTGATGGTGTTTCTACTCGTCTTATCGCTCTCTCGATACAGCGTAATGTTTACTTAAGACCCCCGAGACGAGCGCTCTAGCGAGATCCAGCTGTATGACAAGAATAGAAGGATATTAGTCGAGGTAATAATAATTTATTTCTTCAGAAAATTTCATAAAAGAGGGCTTTTATAAGTGTTTCGAAAGAGGCATCCTATTGTTCCTTCGGATTAAAAAATGCTGTGAAAATCATATTACTTTTGATACATCTGATGAGTTTTAATCGAGAATTAGGATGTTGTAAAAGTCATTCTCATTTATTGAATAAAAATATGACCATACTAAATAAATAGAATGAAATAAAAGGATGGGGATATTTTGACCAAGGTTTTCTTTAAAAAATAGTCATCGATTATCATCAATGACACTGAGTAAAAATGAATTCAAAAAATCAATTTCCTTCTTTTTTGTTATAAAGTGATGGTACATAATAGAAAAATTATTATCAAAACCCAATGCGAATTCAATAATTAAAGGTAGACATATTTTCATCCGTTACGCAACAAAAAGATAAAAATAATTGAATCACCTTAATTACACATAAATAGAATTTTTTCAATGCATTGGTAATCAATTAATTTTAATTACCCAAAAGATGTATTGTATTGCTGTGAAGGATTCGGTAGAAAAAACATTTGTCTGATTTGTGTTCAAATTGACATTCCTTTATTTGAGAGTCATTCAATTAAGTCTTATTCAAATCCAATGCCAAATTATTTTGCGAATAATAGCTTATTGCGCAACTAGTGTAATATTAATTTCGCAATTAACGCAAGGTTTCTGAAATGAGATGGAAGCTAGTTTTAGAATCACATATCCAAAAAAAATTATAATCGCACTAGTTCCGAGCTTTATTGATCCAAGATCGATTTTTTGTATTTTTCATTCAGGTTTTGGTGAAAACTGTACACTCCCAGCAAAAAATTCCATCAATTTATCCTACAACGGAAAAAAAGGGGTTCGAAAGATATCAACAGTGGAGGAATTACGCATTTTTTTCTACTGTCGTTATTTTTTAAACGCACTTTTTCGATGTTGTATTTATTTAGTATGTTCAAACTTATGTCTTTCAAAGTTCTACTCATATGAAACTATCTGCAAAATACTGTATACATTCCAAGTTCTTTAACTTATATTCATACACTTATTTTTTGTCTATGATTGAAATCTGATGAAAATCATTCGCATCTTTCGAATGGAATGAACATTTTTAAATATATAGGATCAAACTATTATAGAATGAAAATATTCCAAGCCTATATTTCATAGTACATTACTGTACAAGCGGGGTAAGTCGGTTTTTGCAAAACGAAGGGTTGAATTCCGAGCCGAAGGCGAGGAATTTAATCGTTTTGTAATATCAACTTTTGCCCCGCTTGTGCAGTACTGTATTTTACCCGATTCTAATTTCAAAGTCCCTTTTTATGTACCACTTCGAGGTTAGAATTGGGTAAAATAATTTTACTTTAGAACGCGTCAATGTAATTATTTGGCGACGTTTCACAATAAAAGTTTTATTCAGTGTCTTATTGTTTCCGAATGAATTGTTGGCATCAACTCTCATTTAAACGTAATACGTTCGATAATAATATTACGATACGTTTTTTATCGAAAGTCGATATGTTTTTTCCTGTCACGCAGTGGAAAAATCCAAAGAATAATGTGGTTCTATTATGACTTTTAAAAATCAATTTCGCTACAATAAATGTCGATTGCACAATAGACTTATCGAACTATTGTCACGAAGAAATTGCTCAATGTCGGAATTATTCTGTTTGCTTTGTATTTTGATAAGAATGGATGAAAATCTTCGTCATGAAGATTGCATCTGTACAGATGACGTTTTTTCCACGGTTTTCGGAAATACTGATATTCCAATCGATCGGACCAATTTTTTATCCTTCTAAGGATCTTTTGGAATGCAGTTGAATTCAATTTATGTCCACTAACAATATAATTACGGAACTATTTATGATATGTACTCATGTTTTTCATATGACTAAAGTGAATTGAAAACATTTCGTTATCAAATGTCGATATAAAAACAAAAGTTGCAAAAAAATTGATAAAATATCTCTATGACGCTACACTTGCGGCGTTATGAAGAATTTTTTCAAAAATTCACGGTTGTTCCTCTTTTATAATTTTAGATTTTTTCGAATTTTATAGTTTTTCGGCAATTTCGACTCAAATTTCTGATTCGATGTAAGATATATTTTGCCATCGTTTTAATCATCAAAAAATAACTATACTAAGATTGAATGAATTACTAGTTTAAAAATATTTTTCAATCAACTTTGATAAACTTTCAAAAGGGTACGAAAACCTTTCTAGATCAAAATTTTATGAAATATTTTGAAACTCAATCCGTCGAAGTTTTCTTGCAAGAACGCAAAGCTAGTATGCCGTGAATTTTCACAGCATCTCAAGTATGCCGTTATATCGATTTATCGTTTCCGTTCGCAATATAACATGTTAATGTGGAAAAAAATTAGATTTCTTTGCAAAAAATACACAATCATTTATTATTGCATCAATACATAAGTTTATTAATGCTTACAGTGTACACAATTGATGTATCAAATACATCTATAGGCAAATATTTTCGTATTTAAAACTCAGGCGAGTAGACGCTCCCAACGAAAAGGTTCAGCCCTGTAGGTTCGTGTCGAATCACGAACAAAAACGGTCGGTTCACTTTGATTTCATTTCCGACAGACATAAGCCAAGTAATCTTATCTACGAAATTATCAATACATTATCTCAATAACAATACTAAGCAGAGATAATCATCGCGAATGATGAAGAAAAAAAATGACTCGGTACAAAAAATAAACTTATATATTACACACTCTACTTGAAAACATTTGTCTTCAAAATGTAATCAATTCGATTATCGTAAAATCTAGAAGCATGAAAAGAATATTCAGCAATGACTTACAAGCTGAAACTCCTGCAGCTTCAGTACCACTTTCTTCAACGGTAATGACAGCTTTGTGAATAGATTCATCGAGTGAAACAGTGCCTGAGTGCAATCCAGAGAAATCACCACCTAAAAACGCATTTCTCGCGCCCATCTACGAGAATAGTGGATAATTTTCAGATTATAACAAATTATAACATCCGAACGAAAACATTTTTATGATAACGTTTAAGAAGAATTCGAGTGAATTGAATTATCAAAATGTAGGCACCTCTTGTAAAGCTTGAGCTACATCGAAAGTACTTTCGAACTTGAATTTCGGTAAATAAAGCTTCAATTCATTCTCTTTTTCTGATTTCAGTAATTTATCGATATTGATTCTGTCGAATTCCTTTTCCAAATCTTTCAGTTCACGATCTTCGTCGGGCAGGATAATTACCATGCTAAAGTTCCCACCCTGAAAATGTCAATGACGAGAAAGATTATATGGTTTCTAAAATACGTGGTTAAAATTACAAGATTCTCCTCTTTACTTCGTATGGTATTTTGACGAAAGTTGCAGACTGATTCTCAACACGACCGTGAATGAAGTCATTTTCCACGTACATGAATGGAATTTTTTTCTCAACGCCGTTATGTTTAAAAGTTTGATTCGAGGTATTTTCAGGATCAAATGCGTGTTGCCATTGTCCTTTGAAATATATGGCGGAAGCGAGAATCATGTCGGTATTCGGATTGATATCGTCTGAAGGGAGAATGAGAATACTTTAATGCGATTTTGAACATCAGGGATGTAGTGTAAAATATTAAGGTAGGATGAGTTTTTGTGCAAACATTCGTGTTTCAAAAAAATCATCAATAAATCCATTTTTTACTAACGAAAATAAATTCGCAAAATCGATGATTCAAATCTTTATGAGTTAAAGTGAAACGACAAGAGAAGTACGAATTTTATCATCAATCTACCATTTCTCACTTTGTATTGAATATATTACTTGAAGTGATTGCAACTGATAATAACACGTTTCTTTGAATTTTCGGGAATGGCAAACAAAGACGTTGATTTTTCCCCAGATCATAATTTTCGCTTTTTAAAATTAACAGCAAGTAAAATTGACGGAAATTTTATCAGTTCCATCACCCACCGATCAATAAGTACATACTCCTGCAGGAGTAATAAGGAACATAAAATACGTGGAAATATTTAGAAAAACTCTGGAATCGCAAGATTTGTACAAAAAAATCAGTCAAAATATTCAAACAATCACATTCTGTGTACATGGGTGCAAATCCTCATTCCAGTTATTTACATTCTATCATGAGGAGCAAATTTTTCATAATCCTTTAATTTGAAATTTTACCTTCATTGAGAATAGTACGAATTTGGTGTTTGGTTTTATCGTCAACCCATCCATTGATAATGTTAAGCGTATCTTGTTTTTGAGCAAAGTTCACGCTCTCAACAACTTCAGAGTTGAAGAATCTGTTCATAGCATACTCGTATTCAGGATTCACAGACTTTCGGTTCGATGTGAAAATTTTGGCGGCAATACTGAGCTCAGCATTCGTCGAAAGCTGATGAGAGACAAATTATCGACATATTCACAAGGAATGACTTGGAAGATTCTTTTTGTAACTTATTTCATTTTTATTTTTTATTCAATCATTGAAGTAGCCAAATGCGTGAACTAATTTTGGAGAGTATGGAATCATATTACGCCTGAATTCAGAATCGTGAAATCCAAAACTCTTGTTATTCGAGAATTGAAAAGTACAGAAGTTAAGGACAGTTGGGAATTTTCGAAATTGAGAATACAAAACTTTAAACATCCATTATTGAATGTCGAGAATAAAAAAAATCACTGAATCGATTCTTTCTTCCAGAAAAATGAGCATAGAAATTTATTCTACAAAAGTATTCGAGACTGTCTAAAGTTACAGAATGCGCGATTTTATAATTTTGTACCTTAATCCACTTATGATGTTTCATACGAGAAATTGTTCAAATATAGGTTTTGAAGTTAACGCCCTTTGATAATTTATGTTAATGCCACTCACACTCAAATCACGCAGTATTGCGATGTATTCTCTTCCAGTATGAAGATTCGGACGTTGTACTCGAAGTACTCTGCTCAATTCTTGCAAAGTATTCCCTCGAGCTACACAACACAACATAAAAAGACCCAGATTGTTGACGAATGGGGAAGAAACTTTATTCCCAGGTTTGATTTTCGAAAGCTCCTACGAACACATTCTGATATATAATGTTCAAAATGCATTGCAATTTTTGTGTACGCTCGAGTTTATTGTTCCATCAATTCGAAGAATGCTCAAAAATCTTGACTGATAGATTCATATATGTAATAAAAATTACGTTACCTTATAAAGGGCGCTGGAAAATGAGTTCAGTTGATCGACTATACTCCCATTCCCAAGCATCCCTAAACCAAGAATGAAAGTGGCGAGAAATACTGGAAAACAAAATTCACGATAATGAGTATGAGCAAAGGGAACAAGAAGTATTTTATACTTACTCAACTTCATCGTGATACTCTTGAAAGCTTAAGAATCTTCGATTTCCAAAGAAGTGAGCTTTTCGAGAAAATACACTGTATTTATACTCATTTTTCATGGCCACGCAGAAAGCTTACGAAACAATGATATGATTTGTAATTAACGATCGAAAGAGTATGATTACAGAATGACAATAGAATTGCCAACACTCATTTAGTTTCATCGTTGCTTCATCGAAAATGTTGCGTATAATGATGTGAACATTCATCCACGAATAGAAATATACATTACTTAAATGGAGACTAACATTTTTTAAACATAAAATTTAAAGATTGGTATTAATGAATTTTCAACAAAATGCTACCAATTATGTAAATATTACGCAAGAGAAATATTCGATGTTATAATTTTGAAAGCAATTTTCAAAAAACGATTAATATTCAAGAAATGAGCGATACTTTTTTGGATTTTCGACTGTGAATAAATTTGAAGAATGAAACTTTTCCTCTGGATGTTAGCCAAAATAAATTTTATCAATTAGGATTTCTAAATATCGTGATATACGACAAAGAAGCTAGTGGGAGCGTGAAATTTCGCAGTCATCGTTTATTCATGCAAGAGGAATTAGAGTCATTATTACTGGAAACTAGTAACTTGTACGAGTAGAGCACTGAATGTTACTTCCGAAGCTACCTCTAATCGTAATAACGAACTTTTCTATTTCTCTGCAAATTTCTTCTAACAGTCGAACCCTCAAGGAAATGCGAAGACTTATGATACATTTTTTCCGGAGTATGGCTACTTTTTATGGCGATGAGCAAAGTTTTCACCATACATTGCCATAAAAATGAACATAATAGTGTGAAATGAGAAAAAATCGACATATCATTTTTGAAAACCATTCTATGGTGTATGCGAACGTCATAATATTTATTTCGTAAATACTTTATATGTACGTTCTTGTGGTTTTCTGTATGTATTTTTAGAAGTTTGAACGGAGATTATTAATCGATATGATCAATTATACTCGAAACGTTGATGAAATTTCTTCTTGTTATCTGTTTTGACTGATGAATCGAATATTACAAAAACCATTAACATTTTATTGATTACCATAAGTTTCCAGGAATACGTAAAATGGGAATTTCGTAGAATAATATCCCGAGTAGATTTATTCAACCATCGGTACACGATGTTTTAAAAAAGTCATCTATACAATTGAGCTGAAAATCATCAAAAGCATACTCGTATATTCAGTGTCTACATTTTTAACTGGATCCACATCGAAATTTCATGTCAGAAACCTATGTCAAGTTTTTGACTCAAATTTCATATATTCCTTTGTTCACTTTACACAAAAATAGATGGAAAAAGCGACCTCTATTAATTAGTAGTCTTGACATTGATGTTTATAATGCAAAATTACGACTGTTTTGAAAAAATTCCAAAACAATTAGTGTGAAGCACGCAGAATTCGTATTGTGTAATTGTCGCGAAGGACCCACTTTAACCCAATAATCATAGAATATACTTAAATTTTAAAACACTTATGCAATAACAGAAGTATTTAACAGGATCGAAAAAAAAATGAATATCACCTAATAGCAGTGAGTTATGGAATATGGTACCGGAGAATTAAAACGAATATCTTTGCGTTTAATAAGTATGTTTTTATTCATTTGGCAAACATCAATATTTCATAAATTTACTGTGAAAATAAACAGTAATATACAGAGCATGTCAATTCTCGAACTAAGGAGAATAGACGCTTCCGACGAACAACTGCAACCCTGTAGGTTCGTACATAATCACAAACATGAAAGGTCGATCTATTACGAAAGTTGCCACTTGTTGATCATCGAATCCTGACCTGAAGATCAATGCATCTACGAAAAAAGTAGAGGGTCTAGTTGATGAAATTTTTAAATATAAAAATCACCATAATTGTTGATAAATATGTAATGATAAACAGAAACTAACATTCATCTCTCAATACACATTACATGGAAAATTGTTATCGTGTACGAAACCTACATAAAACGGCAATTGATATCAAATTTTCGATGAATATGTATATCGAATTCGTGTACATACTGTACAAAAACTTACATGCAGTAGCTGCTGCAGCTACAGTACCAGTTTCCTCAACGGTGATGACAGCTTTGTGTATAGATTTCTCAAGTTGGATGTTACTTGAACATAATCCAGAAAAATCACTTGCACGAGTGTACGCATCTCGCACGCCCATCTAAAAGATGAAATAACACTATTAGTTCAAACTATAACGACACCTGAATTCTATAAAAATGTTGGTTCTTCAAATGATTAGAGATGAAACATCTGGTAATGAATGCAGAATTTATTTCCGATATTAAACACATCGTGTATAAGCACCTTTTGTAAGGCTGGGTCCAATTCGAAAGTACTTTCAAAGTCAAATTTGGGCAACGAAAGTTTCAATTTATTTTTCCGTCCGGAATCCAAAACGGCTCCGATTGTCAGATTAGGAAAATTTTGTTCCAAGTCTTCCAGTTTGTGTCCTTCATTGGGTAGGAAGATAACCATGCTGAATTCACCACCCTAAAAATTGCGAACGTTCACTACAACGTTAATGTTCTCCTTCGAGTAAATCGACCATTTTCGTCATCTTACTTTGTACGGCAGTTTCACAAAACGTGCGTTCAGATTTTCGACAGTGCCGTGGATGAATTGCTCTTCGGTATGCATGAAAGGAACTTGTTTTGTAACATCGCCATATTTGAATGGTTCATTTTTCGTAAGCAAAGGATCGAATCCATGTTCCCAAGTTGATTTGAAATAAACGGCGGTGACGAGAATCATCGCTGTCTCTGGACTAATAGCATCTGGAATTAAAACAAACCAGAACGTCAGAACAATTCAGAATTTTCTAGGTGCACAAAAAACTCATGCTGTATTGGAGTTAACTGAATGAGTACAAAGATCCGAATTCGAAAAATGAGCATCACCTTCTTCAATCAGCTTGGATATTTTGTGCTGAGTTTTGTCGTCAACCCACTGGTTGATAACATTGGCTGCGTTCTGTGTTTGCGAAAAGTCTACGGTATCAACACTGGAGTTGAACAATGCATTCATGTCAGACTCGTATTGGGAAACCACTGACGTTCTCTTCGATGCAAAAATTTTCGCTGCAATAATGAGGCCAGTGTTTCCCGACAACTAGTAAAGAACACATTTAGGAATTGATACAGAAATATTCACAATCTCTCTTGTAAGCATCGTTACAGTCAAAAATCGTCACATTTACTATGTTGATACCAACCAGGTTTTGAAGTATTAGCTGGTATCCATTTCTGAACATCCAGTTATCACATATCATGTGGAGTACATTATTCAACTCTTTCAAAGTTTGCCCTTGAGCTCCGTTACACAACATGAACAGACCCAAATGACTGACGAATGGGGAGGAAACTTTATTTCCGGGTTTGGTGTTCGAAAGCTCCTACAAACACATCACGATATTCAACGCCCAAAAGTCATTAACACTAAAGTTTATCATTTTTTGAATCGTGAAGAAATTTCTGTATCTTCGTAGATTGATTTCAAAATAAAGATAAGATTTGATTACCTTATAAAGGGTACTGGAAAATGAGTTGAATGCGTTTCTGGAGAATGAGCTGAGGACGCTATTTGTATCTCCATTCGCAAGCACTACCGTAACAAACACGAAAGTGGCCAAAAGTACTGAAAAAACGATTAACAACAATCAAAATATGCCAAAAGTACAAAAATTCGGAAATACTTACTCAACTTCATCGTGCTACACTCGGATGGGTTAGAATCTCCAATAGCAAGAGAACTGAGCATTTCGAGAAAATAACATCGTATTTATACTCATTTCGCGAGGCCACATAATAAGTATAGCAAACAAATTTTGATGATTTTCGCAATTAGCAAAATGAAGGATATGATGTAAGATTGTCAATGAGAAATTTCTCACTTTTTGGTTGTTTCATTCTTTCTGTATTAACTATTTTGCAATGTTGAAAGGGGCGTTCATTTAGAAATAGCATTGCACAATACTCAAATGAGTACTCAAATTTACTAGTTTGAAAATATGAAAAGACTTTTTGTTCTTGCAAAAGAAGAAATGAATTTTTCTATTCACTACTCTAAATTTTATCTTTATTAACAATTGTATAATGGTAATAGAATAAGACATTAAGAAACATAAAAAAATAGCCAAATAGCGAATAAAAATTTTTCAAAGCCATTTTTAAACATATAATTTAAGAACTGATAACAATAATGTTTAAAAAAATGCTATCAACCATGAGATTACGAAAGCTAACGATGAAATTATATAATACTCGTAAAAAATTACGAAAAGATGTTTCATTCTTGCGAAATAAGCGATAAATTCTTCTATTCAACACGTTTAATTTTTTCTCTATCATAAATTTCGCAATGGTGGCATAAAATAACGTTGAAATTGATTGTATAATAGTAAAATTGCTACTCAAACTTTTACAGGTTCTTTGATTTTAATTCCGATTTCGTAAAATATTCAAAATCTTCACTATCTCATCGAATTTCTTAAGTTTATAAAAATCAATTTTTTTCAGAATAGCCTAAACTTTCCAAATTATCATACATTCATGCAAGAATGAATCCAGTCATCTAAATCCACTGGAAACGAGTAACTCATGCGAGTGAAGTATTTAACGTTCCTTTTGAAGCTCTCTCTAATCGTGATATTTAATAATGAGCAGTTCTATCAGTCTGCACGTTCCTCCTAATGGGTCCTTGAGAAACTGCATAAACTTATGACTTGCATAATTCCGAACGGTTTCTTCCTAAGTTCGAAATCTTCTAATGGCGATGGGCAAAGTTTTTATAGTCTAACTCGTTGCGTATAACGCATGTTACAGGACGACCGCCCGACTTCCTAGCGTTCGTCATCACGTTGCTGATGATGGTACTGATGGCAGCGGGAGTGAAAAAGTCTCTGGTGTTCAACAACGTGTTGAACGCGATAAACCTAGCGATTTGGGTTTTTATCATGACGGCGGGTATGTTTTACGTGGACTCTAGCAACTGGTCCGAGCACAAAGGGTTTCTACCGTATGGTTGGAGCGGAGTAAGTTCAATTATTATAAATCAGGGACAGCTGGAACCGGAACCGGAACCGAAACCGAAACCGGAACCGAAATTATTCACCTGAAACCGGAACCGGAACGAAACCGTTATCAAGATTTTTTACAGAACTGGAACTGGAACCGGCACCGGAAAAATGTTTAACGGTTCTCGCATGCTTGTTTCGGTTCCGTGAATGTTCGTAACACAATGTTTCGAAGTTTTCAAATTTTTGAAATTTCTTGAACACTGACATATTGACAAGTTATTTCGATTTTGGAAAATTTTCTTCATTGTTTTACATTTCTGGATTCTAGAATAAGCACAATTTTTAGAATGTTAAAAATTTTCACAATTTCCGAAATTTAAAAATTATTACAATTTTTCCATGAATTTCAAAAACTACTGTAATTCCTAAAATCTTTGATTCCAAAAAATTTCCTGTACCTCAAAAATGTTCATAATTCCAAAAATTTTCAGGAACTCTGAATTCTTAAAGTGTGGCAAAATTTCCAAAATATTAAAAATTTTCAAATCCATAAAATTTTTCAGTATCCTTGAAGTTTTCAAAATTCTTCCATTTTCCAACATGTTTGGAATTTTTAGAATGAAAAAATTCTCAAAATGACAGAAAATTTCAAACTCTTCGATATTCCTGGAATTATAAAAATCGAAACATTAGAAAATTTATGGAATTCTCGAAATTTTTCCAAATTCTCGGAATTTGTTTCTC
>JAPYZK010001405.1:0-17822 GCA_030522785.1 Platygaster equestris | reverse complement strand
CCCCCCCCCCCCCCCCCCCACCGAAAACGCCTTACGTAATTTTTGCACAACTTCTATATAAGAAAAAACTGTTTTCATCGCAAATTATTCTATCGAAGACAAATTGCGATGACAATATTTCATTTTATCTTTTGCCGGAGGGACAGGAAGAAGATGCATGAGGAAGTATCTCGGGCTTAAATAAATCATAGAGTCGAAGAGGCTTCTCCTCCTGCCCCGACCATGATATGCCGGAAAGGTCCGCATTCTGGTATGAAGTTCCAGGCGGCGTCCTTGTACTTTTTGTCTTGTCCTCTCTCACCTCGTCCCCTCCGTCGCCTCTTCGTCGACTTCTATTTTTCCCACCGCCCACTGCCAACCGAGCACTTTAGATAATAAGACCAGGGCGCTCCGGCAGCCGTGAAAGGGTAAATTGGGTATTCGTCCGAGGAATTATCCCTCTAATTTCTTTAACACCGCTCTTGCCTGCCACACGCTGGGCTTTGTAAAATCTTTCTGACCTCTGGAGACATTTTCTCCTAAACTGATTACAGGCCATAAAAAAGGTATTGTTAAAGAGCGTCTGGGTACCGTATTTTACACACGGAAAATTTGCGCTCCAGAGGCGAAAATGAATGCCTGTTTTTGTGTCGCGGTGGGCAGTCGAGTTCGGACTTTGTTTATGATAATTGATGAAAGTTTTATGCATGGGGAATGGGGGGAGGGGGTTGTTTTATGTGTACATTTTGCGGCGAATGGCACGTACTTATACGGTGAATCCCTTACGGAAATTACCCTCAACTTGAAGGTTATTCCGACGACTCAACTTTAGGGTTAACCCCTCAACTTTCAGGGTTAACACTCAAGTTGAGAGTTACCCCTTAAGTTAAGGGAAATTTTCATAAGGGATGGGTTAGTTTTTTTACTTTGGTAGCATTGAAATATTGTGGTGCCCTAAGGAAATTCCCCTCAACTTGGGTAATTCTCAACTTTCAGGGTTATTTCGACCACTCAACTTGAGGGTTGATCCTGAAAAATGAGGGTCAACCCTGAAAGTTGAGGGTTAACCGTCGTTGAGTGGTCGAAATAACCCTCAAGTTAAAAGGGAAGTAGGGTATGTTTTATGAAAGGTCAAGTTTTCGATTGCTGCATTATTTATAATGTATGATGTACGCAAGTTGAAAAGAAGTAATTTCCACAATGTGTGCTAAAATGTAAAAAGAACTCCGCGTTTACCAAATCAAGAAACACCCTTATACATTTACACACCAAACTACCCTTACATTCCCAAAAACCAAACATAAAAACTCGCAAAGAAACATTTCCAAACGATTACGAATCAAACTTCGCAGCTAATAATAATAAACGAGTTTCTGACCTAAAGGGGGTGTCGTAATTCGGATAAATGATAGGTCGCGCCGATCGAACCGGAGGGTCGACCCATTGAAATCGTCCAAAATTAGATCTCACCCCAAGTCCGGGCTTCGACAAATTCGGTTAGCTCGAAGAAAAATGACGCCGATTCCGCGTTCTTCCAATCTTGATTGCCTTTATCAACAAATTCCCTTCCCGTTTTTGATAAAAGTAAAGGAACAACACGGAAATGAAGTCATCGATACCGCAAAAATTGTTTTCGTATCAAAACACTAGAATTTCCGCAAAAACTGCATTTTTCGTGTGCTGGGCCCATTTTATCTGAAACTTACGTCGTGGAATGTGCCTTATGTGAGGTAATCTAAAACTTACATTCTCTATAAAAATCGCAAACATGTTCTGGTGAGATTGCATCTCTTAACCTCAAACCGTTTCGTTCAAATTTAAAT
Source organism: Platygaster equestris (assembly GCA_030522785.1). Classification (NCBI taxonomy): domain Eukaryota; kingdom Metazoa; phylum Arthropoda; class Insecta; order Hymenoptera; family Platygastridae; genus Platygaster; species Platygaster equestris. The sequence goes on along the minus strand of JAPYZK010001405.1, from coordinate 16,020 downwards.
TACGAAGAAACGGTTCTCTTTTCATGTACAAAGGTATCGATTCGTCTCGATGTATCGATTGTTGATCCCCTCACTACTCTCACTATTCCCTTTCAATTTTATTTGCTGGCAGGAAATTCAAAAATGTATTTCATTTCGATTCTCCCTTCCAACGTTTTATTACTCCCTTTTGAGGCACGACATCCCAAATAAAAATTTAACCCGAAAAATGTGTCCATCGAAAAATCACGTGTCCGGGAAACGAAACGAGTGTATCGCGATGGAAGGAATTCCCGTCAGCGCAAACAAAATGTATTATCACGTTTGGCTTTTGTTGACGGGGAGGGCATATTTGGCAATCCCGGGGGAGAAAGCGGCGCGGGAATCTTTGTTGCTGTTCTGGTGGACGGATGTGTACTGCGATCGATGAATCAATCCGTTCGCAGTGACGTTGACGAAGCGGACGGAAAAAGGGGGTGGCGTGTGCGTGTACGATACACATTCTCGCGCGCGATGCAGGTGTACTAAAAAGTGGGGGTGGTTGCGGTCGCGTACCAATCACCCTACGGTCAGAGTGTGGGATGCATCGACAAAAATCGAGAGGGTCGGAGGGAGGCGAAAGTCATGCCGAGAGGACGATCATACAGAGACGGGCTTTGCCGTCCTGTCGTGAAATTTTAATCGTGTCGTCATTGGGGTAGTTTGCAGCGATTACTCGATCCGCGGGGGCATGTTGGACGGTTTTTTTTTCGGAGGGTCGAGCCTCTGCGATCGATTGGGGTGACATGATTCCGTTTGATTCTTCGTCTTTAACACAGCGTGTGGTGCAATATTCGGTCAATCGGACCAATGCAATTAGATTGACCGGATATTGAGTTGAGATTGGCAAATTGATAGGATTGTTACACTGTACGAAGGTTCAATAATTTACTTGTTATGCGGATATTGATGGTCATCCACGTATACCACAAGATGTGCCCTTGATTTTTTTTTTCAAAGCGACTGCTGTCTGTCCCTCCTATGGTTCGCCAACTATCAAAAACTTCTATAATATTCGTTATCTCCTTATATTCCTGTACGAAACGCAAGTTATCGTCTAATTATAGGTTTCCGTGACTTGTTTGACAGGCGACTAAAAATAACCAAAGACTGCGGTACTTGAAATGTTCGTGGGCTACGCAGGACAACACGAAAGGTAAGCGAAAGAGCGAATAATTGGTGGTATTTTTATGCTTTTATGCGGACACGGCGCGGTCATGCGAGTAGGTCTGCTTTATTTTTTCCATCAATCACGCTGCTGCGCTTCTCCACCGCCGGATATTGGGCTTACTCATTTTTCCGTGCGGTGCGTGCCACAGAATCGCAGTCGCCGCGGATTGTAAAACTCACCGAATTCGGCCTACCGATAAAGTAAGGCCATGTCCCGTGATGAATATCCATCATGTGCGTTCGACAGATGTCATTATTTAAATGTTGATTGTGGTGTCGAACTCATTTTTGGGGGGAAACTTTTCGTTTGACGTTATACGTTCTCACTAGAGCGATTTCGTGCATGCTGGGGACGCGGAGATGGGAATCGTAGCGAAAGTTTGTGAAGGGGAGTCAGATCGTGGAGAGAGAACATGCGTTTTTTGAAGAGTTTATTCGATACTTTGCAGTATCGTAAGTATCGATAATATATAACTATGTTGAAATATATCATTGAGAAAATTATGTATCCAAAACAGAGACAAGTACAAACTTATGGCGGTTGTATGCTAACTCTTATGCTGTTGGGGTTAGATTGCTCCCTTCGGGATATAAAATACAGATGGTTACAAAGAATGCAATAATTGAAGAAAACACAGAACTGTGGTATGCTTTGTAACCTTAGTGTGTATTTTGGAACCGAGAATACAGCAGCTAATTACTTCGTTTGTAACCATCAGTGTTTTCAATCCCAAATCAGTGTTTTCAAACCTAACCTAAAAAACATACAGCCACCACAAACTTACACTTAAAAACCCAGAAACGCTAACAACGTCCGTTCTGACTGGATTCACTGCAAATAAAGGAATGTGGTTTTGTGTTCACCGAAATTCATCATGTCAATATGGAACGAATTATATTTATTTGACGATGTACTTAACCAGAGTGTTGTCCTGTATTCAGAGACGCATAATCGCGAGGAAAACTGTGAATCTGCGAAAGTTGCACCGGCTTTCTTACATCGAGTGCTTAAACTATTATAAAATTTACAAGATGTCTTCTATTTACACGAATCCATCCACACAAATGAAGAGGTTCTCAAAAAAATTTCATCATACCTCATACTGACGGAAGAATGAGAAGAAAGGAGTGTCGTCTGTACACTCAAACACAGAGAAAACAGTATGATCGCCTCGACCAGATAAATAGTATTTGCGTCAACCATATCCGTGGTTTTTACAACCACAGATATGGTCATACCAACCATATACACGGTCGTACCACACATATATATAGTTGAACAAACCACAGATATGGCTGAAGCGACCATACTGTTTTCTCCGTGAAGAAAAAGAACAACAACAAAAGCAATGGCACATAGTATGCCAATACACTGCTGAAACATCGAATTATCCTCGAGTAACCGCCCCCGCATATTTACACGCTATCCAATCATGAACCCTGGTTAGTCCTTGAGTTATTTTAAACATATCTATGATATAACCACTGATTTAAACTTTTCCGAGTTCTATATGTACAACCTCGAGCACCAAAAGCCAAGACCCCGAGTCATTACACTTTCCAGACCTCGAAGTCTAATAAGGTCTCCAGACCTGTCTAGGTTTAGGACTCCTGTCCCTTCTAGCCCTGACAACTTCTTTTTCCCCGTCGATGTCTTCGTCCTTCCTCCTCATCGTCAGATCCTGCCCCACGTTTTCTTTGCCTTGGCCCCGCTTCGTCGTGAGATCCACGGTTCCTTCGAGCCGGATCTTGACAGTCAGCTGATCACTTTTTCGAAGTATCTGATCTGATTCGTCCTGCACCTCGGACTCGTTCAGATTCTCCAGACTGGGCCTTAACCTGATCGCCAGGTCTTTGTCGCCTTCCCTGGAAGCTGGGGAGACGCTCGGTGATTCTTGAAGGGACTCGTCGCTTTGATCTTTTTTTTCATCTTGATCGTTTCTGTCGTCGACTTCGATGCTGCCGTCGGGACTTGGCACTTCTCGTTGCGCATCGTCAGAATCTCGTCTTTGCTCGAACTTGGAGTTACTCTCCGGACTGCCACTGTTATCTCGGATTTTCCGGAGATCTTCGAGCCTGGCTTGGTCTGGTCTTTGAAGGCGTTGCTGAGCCATTCTCAGGGCCAAAGCGTGCCATTCTGGTTCCAAGATGTATTGTTGAGAGTGGTATAGAGGGTTGTAGAGCCAAGACGATTGAGGGAGGAGAGGGGCGAAGATGGAACCGAAGAGGGAGTTCGTTGCTCCTAGAAGATGAAGACCTGATTAAGAAGAATTTGCGTTTAGTTTGGAAACCTTGGTGAAATTGTATGAGATCGACGTACCTTGGAAATGTGGATGATGACTGGAAGAACTGGAAGTCGTCGTCGCAACTTCGGCCGGTGGTGTCGGGGCGGTCACCGAAGCTGTGGTTAGCAGTCCAGGCCCCGAGTTGTTCGGCGACGCCGAAGAAGTTACGTCCCTGACGGAGACACTGATGGGTCCAAGGTCGTTCCTTGAGGATTCTTGAAAAGAAACGCGATTTGAAACTTTATTAATATTGTTATTTATTTACGACTTAACAGGTTTGATACATGTACTATGTGTTCATGGGAAATTGGAACTATGTGTGAATGTGCGGCACTGTGTAAAGTATAGCATGGTACAAGTTTGTAAAAAAATATAATCGTAACGAGTCTATAATTTACGTATGTTTATGTATGTATCGAAGTGCTGCTCATATAATTCATCTTTTTGAGATAATTTTTTTTATCTTCAGATGTAATTACTCGTCGGTAGGTTTTGTTGAAAGGTTAGTCACCGTTATTGGATCCTTGTAATCTTGGCGACCTTTGCTCTATGGCGTGATGAAATGGGTTGAAGGCCGAGGCGCCGCTTGGGGTTGGGTGCGCGTGGGAATGGTGCCCCGGGGGCGGTGGGAGGCAGTGCGGGGGCAAAGATCCTCGCAGGCCACCCCAATTTTGTCCGGTCCCCTGTTCGAGACTCAGGTGCTGCAGCCCTGTAATGAAAACGAACTTTTTAGAAGTATTTCCCTATGAGGAAGTATTCCCTGGGAAACGGAAACGGAGGTAAATTAGTTTTGAAGGGTTTTTGTGGACTTTGGAATATGATCTGACGTTTGTTTTGGATTATTTTGCATCATCTTAGATTTGGGGTGAATCTTGGAAGATTTCACGGGATTTTCTTTGTTTTGGGGAGTATTTTATGGATTGCTTGCACTCATGAAAGATTTACGAGCATTTTGTGAATTTTCTAGGACTTTGTAAATTTTTATTTTTCAGATTTTTGAAGTCTTCATGGAATTTGGAGAAAATTGGTTCAAAAATTTTTGGAAAATTGCAAGAATTTTGAACACACTAATAATTTTGAGTATTCGAAAATGTTAAAAATTCAAATTCCGAAATTTTTAAACAATTCGAAAATTTTTCAAATTTTACGAAAAATTTTCGAGTTATAACTCTTCACGGAAATTTCTATAATATCCAAAATTCAAGAAATTTCGGAAAATCTGGCTATTTCACAAAAGTCAAAGGATAATTTCGAACATTTCGAGAATGTTCGCTATTTTTGGAATTGTATAAATTTTGAATAATTAGTCATGATTCGGGGATATGTAAAGTTCGAAAATGTTTTCAAAGTCTTCTCTAAAATTTTTCGCTTGCTCGCTCGCTAGCGAATACTTTTCGTTTCAAGTTGTAAAATCATATGATCATTATATATTGTGTAAAATTTTTTCCCAACTTCGAAAATCAAATTATAAATTATGGCCACGTCACCAGAAGGGGGGGGGGGGAGGCGACAAAATGGTGACGAGGGGGAGGGGTTGTCAAAAAAGGTCAAAAATCGGTGACGTAATACTTAGATGGCCCCTTCATCCTCAAGACAATTAATCTGAACACAATTAACTTCGCTTCAGTAAAAAATCTCCCCTCGAATATCGAAATTAGTGCGTATAATTTGTTCCGGTGCCGGGTAAAATTCACGCGAATCCCGTTACTGTACCAATTCCGAGTTATTCAAACAAATTTCGTCTCTGCATTCACGAAAATTGCAGGAAATGGAAATTTCGTCATAGCTCTAAGCGAAAATCAGCCCCGCCGCAGTCATGCTAATGGTCAGTGCGCTCTTGAACTCTAAACAGCGGGATGATGCATTTGCAGAATTCGACTGGAAATCATTGGACGCTCTTTCGCCCGCATTCGATGGCATAAGTTAGGGCCTTTTTATGTGGGTTTACACTGGAATAATATTCATCGTGAATGTACGTTCCCTTGTATTTATTCGATTGATCATCGGCAATAATTTGTCGGTCAAATGGACGCGATCGATGTGATGTCATGAATTAATTAGCATCGGCAAAGTAAAGAAGAGAAAACGCTGTTCAGCGTGGAGGGCAAAGGTTCCGAACAATTTCGAAATCACACATGCCCGTAAAACCGTGAAATCGCATTGATGTGTGACCACTGGCACGTAAATAGCGCACGATACATTAAATCTAGCAGCAACGCGCGTGTAGTATCAATCACATCCTAATTCGCGGTTTATTGTTGATGGGAAATTTGAAAAACGTCTTGAGTAATGAGAAATTTTATAGTTTATTGAAATTTTGAGACTTTGGAGAGTCTCCTGATGCGTTGGAATGGGTACGAGATTTTATAGATATCAAACGAGTGAGGCAAAGGGTGGGGGAAGGAGGGAGGTAATTGATGTGAACGAACTGTTTATCGCACGCCATATTTACAATTGTCATTATTTATCATCATTATTGAAATGAATGGATTCTTTAGATTTCGGCGATGGTTTATTCTGAGCTATAATTACGAAAATATGCAGAAGTACGAAAATACACCTGTGTTCACATTAAAATTGTACATATACAAATTTGTTGCTGCTCTATCTTAACTTTGAACTCTCATTGTTTTGATATTTCGGAGAATTCAGGTGAGACATTTTCAGTTTCAGGAAATTCCAACAAAGTTACTGATTTTCGAATTTTGAACTTAGTTGAAATTTTTTCGAAAACTCAATATTCCGGAACTCTAATAAATATTGCAAAAACTTTGGAATTTTGCAATTATGTTTACGAAATAAAAAATTTTCTGTATTCTTTGAAAACTTCACTAATTCCTATAACTAAAAAATTCCAAAAAATCGAAATGCTTAAAAATGCTTTAAAAGCTGCAAATTTATGAACATTCATTAAAGCTTTTGAAATTTGAGGTTCTTAGGACTTCAAAATAATTTTGAACTTCTAAAATTTCCAGAACTTCGGAATGTCCTGATTTTTATGACAATCTTTTCTAATTCTTTAAACTTCGATGTTTCTCTCAAATTCTCCAAACTTCAAAGTACCAAAATGTCTGAAACTTCGATACATACAATTTTTTCGAACTTTTCAGGCTATAAACTAGAAAATTCATCAAAATAAGTATTTAAAAACTTGTAAGTTCCAGAAACTGAAAATTTCTCAAATTTTGGGATTTCCATAACTTTCCAAAAATTTCAAATTTCAGTACATCCAAAATTTCCAAAGCTCCAAAACTTCCAGAACTTGAAACATTCTAAAACTTCATGACTTCCAAACTTCTGAATCACGCTACTTCCGGAATTTTAAAATTTCGAAAAATTCCTCAACCTTCAAGTTCAAAACTTGGAAATTTTACGAAATTCTCTGAAAATAAAAAATCCGGAATGTTTAAAGTTTTGAAAATCCTAAAACCGAACCAGCTGAAAACTTTGAAAATTTTCGAAATTCTCTAAAAGTGGGAAACACATATTTTTTAAACTTTAAAATTCTGAAATCCGTAGAACTCTGAAACTTCTACCATCCCTAAACCTTCGATACATTTGAAATTTTCGAAGCTGATAAGCTATAAAACTTCAAAAGTCCATGAAGTGTTTGAACACTCATAAATTTCAGGACTTTCGAAAATTTTATCCAAATCTAAATTAAAAACTTAACATTTCCAAAGTTTCAGAAATTTCAGAATATAAAACATTCTAAAACTTTACGACTTCTAAACTTCTAAATCACGAAAATTCTAAAACCTTTGAGTTAAGAACTTAAAAATTTTACAGAATTCTCTGAAACAGGATGATACTTGAAAATTCTCCTAACTTCAAAATTCCAAAACTTCTAGAGCTCTAAGATTTCTAATACCTCAAAAACTTCGAAACAATCAAAATTTCCGAAGCTTCAAAGCTACGAAACTCCGGAATTCTATAAAGTTTTCAATGACTACGGAATTTCAGAACATTTGAAAACTTCATTCGATTCTCAATTAAGAACTCAAAATTTCTAAAGCTTCGATAGAAAACATCTAAGAACTTCAAAACTGCAACTTTCCACTGTTCCTGAAACTTTAATAATTCTTTCCAAATGTCTTACTTCAAAACAAGTCAGAACTTCATAAGTCTATAAAATTTCAAAATTCCGACATTTCGTCGACATAAAAAAAGCTCCAAACTTGAATCCAACCGGGAATTTCCAAAGTTTCGAAAATCCCAAAACGTTCAAGCTGGAAACTTCAAAATTTTACGAAATTCGGGGATATTCAAGTATGACGTCATCAATTCTCAAAACTTCCAAAGCTCTAAAACGAAACATCTCACTATTTCAAAATTCCAATTTTCTACAATTCCTAGAATTTAAATAATTCTTACAAAATATTCCACTTCCAAAAATGTCAAAACTTCATAAATCCATAAAATCCCGAAATTCCGAAATATTGTCGAAATAAAAAAAAGCATCGACCTCAAATCCAACCTAACAACGAAAACCATAATACCCCACCACCCCCACATATTTCATCACGCTCGTCCCACTTTTCTCGCGCACTCAATCAGTGACAGATTATGCCGTTGTCTAGGGGGTCAGTGAAAAAACGCCGTAAAAGCTCCGAAGTCAGTGGAAAATGGGATAAAGAGAAAGCGAGACAGAGTCGCAGGGAGCCGAGGAGAAGAAAGCGTAGGGGTTGAAAAAGTGGGGAAGTTTCGCGGGGGGTGAATCGGTGGCACGTGGGCGTGGTCGGAGGAGATTGTGGCCAACCGGATTGGTTGGCCACAACCCCCGAGACCCGCAGGGTGGTGGTTCCGCGAAGGGGGTGAAAAAGCTCGGCAGGAGAAACTGAGGGGAAATACGTAAGCTCTTTTTGAACCGGACCGTCAGGGGAGTTTTCCCGTCCTTTTCCCTCTCCCGCTGTCCTTGTCGCGCCTCAAAACACCGGCGCTTCTGCTCCGCGAAAGGATTAGGGCAAGAACGGGATAAAAGTGCACGAAACTTGGAAAGCTTTTCAAGAAAGCGAGAAGCTGAGATGGAAGCGGGAAAACCAAAAAGCTCGGCATTGAATCCGTGACGGAGTTCATGAATGATGTGCTTCGGGGTAGGGAAGTTCAATAAATGGGAGCAAGTTTGTCCGCGGAATTAAAATTGATCAAATGGGCAAACGGCGTTGAGCCGCAGCAGTTATTTGACCGCACACATCCATAAGTATCGGTCGGTATTCGGGTGCAGCGGAAATTGTTTTATCGTTACAGTCGGCGTGTTTATTACGCGTTCGCGAAATAACGAATTGCTGTTATGGGGAGCATCGATATGAATGGAAACCGACGTTATTAGTGGACTCCGAGATTAATCTGGAGTGGAAAAATTATGATTGGATTCTGATATTGGTCTATTAGGACATTGTGCATCACAGATCGAAAAATTTTCGTACTCGATTACGTATTCTCACAATTTTGAATTTACTTCAAAAATGTTTGAGTGATGGATCAAAACCAGGTATTGAACAAAAGTTGAAAAGTGCCCGTTCATGATTTTTGAAAAAACGCGCTCGTCACATCTCCCTTCCTTAAGAGAAAATTGTTGCCGGGCGATAAATTGACATACTTGATTACATATCCTAGTAATTAAAACTTTACTTGAAAAATGTTTGAGTGATGGATCAAAACCATGTATTTATCAAAAGTAAAAAAGTGCCCGCTCGTGATTTTGAAATGAGCTCGCTCGTCACATCTATCTCCCCTGAGAGAAAATTGATGCTGAATGATGAATTTCGGTTGAGTATGTGATAGTATAAAAATTTCAGTTTCAGTCGTCTATATGTCTGAATCTTTTCCTCAGGCTTTTTTTTTCACTTCACAATTTCACTTAAAAAAAAAAAAAAAAGATTCAGAAATCATATCTTCATTTCAAACGAGCTTCCACCGCAGGCCGCTCACACTCCGCATTATCGAGCATACTAAACACCGAGATAATCATCATTTGAATTGCGAATTTCGCGCCCCATTCGAGAGTTCTTCCACATGGTATCGAGCAGCTCTCGCGGACCGACTTTGGCATATTTTCTATTTCATAAAGCGAGAGACCTCGCGTGCCGCATTGGGCGGGGGCGATAATTCCGAAAACAAATGAAGACTAATGAGGGTAGAGTCGGCGAAGGAGCGAGAAACGGGTGTTCGGAACGAGTGGGAAAGAGAGAGCGCGAGGGGGGGGTGAGCGAGTAGAAGGGACGGAAGACAAAGAGGCCGTTAGAGAGAAAGGGTTCAAGGAGCTGCTACCCTTTAAGGGGTGAGAAATGTTGAGCTTAAACGTTACGGCCGCGAGGGTTAGTTGCCTTCGATATTTCGAACAAGCATCAGTTTAAGGGATGATGTATTATCGAGCAGTATGTTCGAGCGTATATCCCTTGACACGTTTTCCTTTGACGACTTCTTGTTGCCATCAATAGTGAACGTCGCGCGAGTGCTTTTTGCCGTCGTTTTGAGAATTAGTTGTATTTTTTAGAGACTAGAAGTCATTTTATAATTATCTATAATCGTCGTGTTTCAAGAAAATTTGATGAACATTTTCAAGCTTTGAAAATGTGATATATAACTTTGAAACATGAAAGTGTGTCATTATCAAATTGTAATATTAAGTGGCTCCGAAAATTAAACTTTGTAAATTCGAATAATTGAATAACTCAGAGATTTGAATACCAAAATTCTAGAATTCAAAGAAGTAAAATGTTCAAAATTATAAAATTGAATTTTTGGAATTTAGAAATTCTAATTTTCAACTGCCAGAATTCGAAGATCTGAGTGTTCGGAATTTCAGTTTTTGGATTCGACACTTAAATTGCAAAACTTCCGAATTCTAATTTTTCGACATTCTAACATCATGAAATGATAAATTAAGTTTTCGAAATTAAAACATTTTCAAAGTTCGGAAAAATTGGAGAATGGAAAATTTCAGGACTCAAAACTGTAAAATTTCAAATCCCACTCTTTTCAAGTCTCGAATATAGTTCAAAAATTCGGATTCGTAAATTCAAGAACTTGAAAACTTGTGTATTTCAATTTCAAAGTCCTCAAATTTGGATGTCAAAAATCGAAAATGATTTAAATTCTTCTCTTTCAAATGTATACAATTGAATCAGGAATCAAATTTCCGTACATCAAAAATTCGCAATTTTCAAATCGTGAAGTTTCCGATTTTGTAAACTCTCAAAAAACATACAAAGTGTAAAAATTCTCGAAACTGAACAATCAAGAAAATATAGGAAAAATTAAAAAATTTACCCGAATTTCAATTTCTAAACCTCAAAATTCAAAAATTCAAAAACTCAAAAAAACTTCCAGAATTCAAAACCGAGAACTCAAAAATCTCAGAGAAGAATAAAAAAAACTTCAAGTCCAAATCATATGATGTGATCATAAATTCTAACCTCATGAACGAGATTTTGACTATAACAGGAAGTGGACGAAGTTATCGATAATAATCGATAAGTATCGACAACATTCCTCAACGATAATCCCATCCCTAGATTTTCTGAAAATTTTGTACACAGTTCTTCGATCGACTCAAAAAAGTCCGATTCAAAATCGATTATCTGTGAATTCACCAACCATTTGGACCCACAAATTCCATGACTCCTCATAAAGCACAAAAGTCCACCAAAAAACGTCGAAAAAAACTTTCAAGCGAAACGAGGACAGGCAGGATATACGCAGTGGCTTAAATTTCCAAGCTAATCCGGACCCGACGTTTTCCTAAACGTATCTTTCCGGCGTTCCTCGTTTTTTCGCAACACGCCGAAACCCCCGGTGGAGGGCGGCGTTAAAATCCTCGCGAACTTGAAGAGGCATTAAGGGTTGAAGCTCGGCAAACTCCCCGACGTAAAGAGTAAAGCCGGTTACTCGAGCCCCCGCCGTATACGAGATACATAATAAATTAATTCCCACATTTTCTTAGGCTCCCTTTATCTATTCAAATCTATGCGAAGCGGGCGTTTTGCATAGATTTGAATCTCCCTTTGAAAGTTCCCCGAAGGAACCCGGAAAGTTCCTTACTTTTCGAGGTGTTAACCCTTGCGGGCTCCTCTTGTCCTCGATTCCGTCTCTTTCCCGCTCGCGACACTTCTTGTCGGCGTTGCGCTTTGTTTTCGCGTCCTATACTTTAACCTCACCGCCCCGCTCCCACCTTTTGTGCTTTTCGTACTGCCGCGCACTTTCGCGAGCGGTTTCTCGGATACCATCCCTCTCACCCGTACTCATTATCGCGTCGCAGCTACCCCTGAAATGCCACCCCGGAAAGCTCCTCGACGAGGGTATCGAGGTGTACCTTCGTGGAACTCCAGTGCTTTTTCGGAATAGGTGAGAGATGATGGAGTCTCGAGGGAATAATTAGAGATTTTCCGTAAGATATTGACATTTTTGGTAATTTCAGACCCCGCCCCTTCCACCCCCCCCCCCCACCCCTCCTTTCCCTTTTGTCGGGAATTTTTCCAGGAGAGCTGATATGTGTTGTTTTATTTTTATGACCCTCACAGCTCGTACATATGCTTTGTAAGCTTCAGTAAATGGTCTGTGCCATAATAAAGTTTCTGAGTAATGTTGATGACTACTGACAATTGTCCATGTGAATTGTTAATAATTTTCCATGTACTGTTTGAGTAAAGTAAAGGAGGCAATTATATATGAAATGTTTGGCAATGTTAATGACTGCAAGAGATATTTTCAGAACTAGAAATTTGCAGAAAAATCATGGTTTTATAATTTTCTCAGGGGTGGACATATGGGAGAGGGGAGGGGGTCTCCGAGAAACCCTCCCCCCCTCCCCCTACAAAAATAGCAGTGAGGAAATTTCAATATGACAGATTTTTCGGAGAAAAATCTGCGATTTAGAAAAGTATGACAAAATTCGGATAACGCTCGCCAAATTTGTAAAAATTTGTGAATTACTAAAATCCGAAATTTCGACAAGTTTCTTATTAAACTGCATGCATTATATGAAATTAATAAATATTTCCGAAGACGTACGAAAATGAATCAGGAATATCGGTAACGTTTAAAAAAATGTGACTGATAATTGTGCGGAAGAAATTAGATGGAAATTATCACGAATTATGAAAATTTGCGTACTTTGTATAGCAAAAGTGAGAGAAAAATTTATGAGAATTTCTGGAAAAATTCGGAAACCCTCATCACTTTTTAGGAAATGCTCCAAAAAACCTGTAAATTGGACGAAAGATTGTAGAAAAATTTAAAGATATTACGATTGAACTTTCCATGTAAAATCGATTATTAGAGTATAGGAAGATTACTCACAATCCATTATCCCGAATTTCTAGAAACTAGGAGGATAACTCGAAAATTACAAAGACTATCCGGGATTATCCAAAATTTGGCGAATTTATTATCTACGAACATAGTGCTTTCGCAAATTATTGTCAGTTTCTATAAATTTGTCCAAAACATCGTTTCTAAAATTATGATGGAAAAAAATCTTACAATGTTTAGAAAATTCTGTAATTTTACGTTCATTTGCATGCATCAAAATTTTTGAAGATCCATCACATTCGAAAAATTCACCTCAGAAAATGAAAAATCTGATGGAGAGTTTTCTGGGATCAATAAAAATAGTTGATAAAGCTGGAAAAAATTCCACAACAGTTTCTCGATTAACATAAAAAAAAAAAAAAAAAAAATAGTTGAAGAACATTCGCATGAATTTGAAAAATTTTCCAAGAAAATATTTTTCCGGGAATTCTGAAGAGCTTTTTGCAATCTTAGAGAAATTTTGTCAGGAAATTTTCTAGAAAAGTGCAATCATTTCAAAAAATATCTAAAAATACTCTATTGGTAGGACTCCGAATTCTCTCTCGAACCCTGTTCAGTGTTCATATGCCACTAACGGAATTTCCATTAAGTCTAGAACTTAAGTCCGGATTCTACATTAAGTCTAGAACCACCCTCAATTTTCACACCCCAATCGAGAAATCATAAAATTCACCAAAATGTAATCACGTATAATCACTAGAAAATTACAGACAGACATTACTAATTCGTTGTATAAGTCTAAATTTCTGTAAAGATCTAGACTGAGAAATTTTCTTTTTCCATAAATTCGCAAAATGTACTCAAGAACTATCGAACCCTCATAAATTCATGATGAACCCGAGATAGTTTTTCCGGATTCATTTATAGTTGCGAAGAAACAACAGTGTAGCAACAGTCTTGTATACAAATCAACCTGCAAGAATACTTTCAAAGAAACGTTGAACGTAACACTTCGGTAATCAAGAAGAAAATTCAGTCATTCATCTAGAAACAGAGTTGAAATTCAACCAATGAGTTTATCATTTCTAAAAATATTAACCGACGTTTCGACCTGTTTTCCTGGACGTTTTTAAGGTCTATAACAATATAAAATCTACAAGGAACGACGAAAAAACGACCAAAATAACACGAAAAATCAATGGCAACATAACCTTAAAATGAACTGTAAAACTCGAATAGACAGAAAAACATCAAATTTCAATCAAGCGACAACAAGAACCGGAAAAGGATTAATCTTACCTTTGACACGTGAAATTTAATGTTTGAATGTTTCAAAAATCTTCAAAAACAACCAAAAATGTAAAGTGGGAATAAATGAACACATTGGTCCTCATTGGCTGAATTTTAATTCTTTTCCTACATAAAACTAAAAGAGGACGATTTTAACTTCAAATATCTTGGATGCAGTATTACAGTTGCAAGTATTTCCAAAAAGAATCCTACGATCGAAAATATCTTTTCTGACTCGACTGCACAACACAACAACAGTCAAAGAATCTGCTCGATATAACCCATAAACCTACAGAATAGCTTCCAGTATACTCAGATGTATCCAAATTTCTCTGTCCAGCAACGACCGAACATCTCCCAAATCATCACATAATCGTCTCGAATCCAGACGAATCCGAGTTCCACGACCATCGCAGACAATGTAAAACCCGGAATGTCCAATTTTCAATTACTTTCGAATTGTGCAAAGATTCCTCACGCCGAAGCGTTGGAAAACGTGATTCCGGTTAACACATTTCCACCACGGGGATGAAAAGAAACGCCCGCGTTGGGGTGGAAGAAGGCGAAGCGTCAGAAGGTATCATTAGTCAGCGTCTCCGGTGCAGAAAGCCCCAGAACCGGTCACCGGACCTGATTAAAAGACGGGTCTCGGGGCGCCGACCGCCCTTGTAAGACTCCGGGGGGTGAAATGTGACGCGAATTTAAAGGATCGGCCGTGATTCGACACGGGGGTGGACAAGAACAACCCTTAAAAAGGTTCTCTTTAAGCGTTAACCCGTGAAGGACATAATTCCCGTTTCTCAAAACGACCCTAATAAAATGTTCGACCTCTCGCGTCGTTTCGTTTGATCGCAGCGGAAAGGGCTCGTTATTATTACCCTTTCGCCGAGTTTCAGCGAATGAGGTCGAACGAAATTATCATCAAAGCACTTCGGTAAATGCAGTATCGCGACAAATGTCGGAGTGGAGCTTATTGAAACAGGGGCCGCGATTTTTACGGTGCCAGTGGAAGATGTTAATTGACACGGGGGAAGGAAGAAGCTCCGTGTTCTTGTTAACTCGGGGATTTTTCGTCCCCCAAGCAGGAGACGGACTGACGAAAGGTACTCTCCCTTTCCACTTTGAGTTGAAATCAGACTGTTTGCTTTCTTGGACAATCTTAGGGAGGTGATTTTTGGAACGAACTTTCGCCGCAAAGTTCACCCTCTTGGAATAATTAATTTTCGCGCAAAGGGCGTACAGAGGAGTGGAAGTTGGGTTGTCTGAAAACTGTTCTCGACACGTTTTCTCGTTGGGCCAGTCAGAGAGAATGATATTGGTTGTTGGTGTTGATTGACGAAGAATGGTTTTGTTATTTCGTGTAAAATATGGATATTGTTGTAGTTTATTTTTTAATTTTTTTTAAGACAGTATACATCGAGTAACCTGGTATGAGGTTTTTTTTTACTAGGGAATAAGTTGGGCTGAGACATATATTACTTTTGATGTTATATGATAAAAAACATTGTCAGATTATATTTTTTGATGATTTCTCCGATATCCTTTCTTATTCTTTAAAGTAATTGAAGGTTTTTTGTGAGAAAAAATTGGATTCAAAAAGTCAGCTGTTTTATTTCCCGTTTTCGTTTATAAATTTAATGTTATATCACATTCATAGCACAAAAAACCGCGCACCTCCCTGACTAGGCAAAATACTGAAAAATTTTGTCTAAACTATGTAGTTCAGACTAAATCGAAAATTTGAAATCAGAATTGGGTAGCCCGAACAATATTCAAAGTAGATCCCATCTTAAGAGTTGACATTTTTTAATTCGGACATTGCGAAGTTGAAGTCAGAAAAAGATATAAATGAATACAAATCAATTTCAAAAATTCAAAATATTCAAAACTGGATAGAGTCTTTGCATGAAAAATGAACTTGCCTATGAAGTGGTTTAAATTGATCTAGAGATTAAAAAAACACGCAGAAAAATATTTTAAGCGACTTAAAATTAATTTTGCCTTC
>JAPYZK010001404.1:0-17828 GCA_030522785.1 Platygaster equestris | reverse complement strand
AAGGTTTTTGAAGAATTTGAAAATTGTGAGTTTCGGGAAACATTCAAATTATTTGAGTTTTTTGAAAATTTTGGAAATTTGAAGGTTTCCGAGAAAATTAAAGAATTTCGTGTTTGTTTCGTGTTTATTCGAAAAATTTAATGGCTTACATTTTTTATAAAAATTTTCAAACTTCGAGTTTCATGGACAGTTTAAAAATTCCGATATTTCAGAAAAATTTGAAAACTCCGAGATTTCCGAGAAATTAGAGAATTATTAGTTGCTTGGAAAATTCGAAAATTTCATTAGAATTTCTAAAAAACATGATAAAAAATGTTCATAACTCCGCTGTGTAGCGACTGCGCGAAGTAACTCTTTTTCCATCAGGGTCACGAAAATTTCGCTACAGAAAAGAAACTTACGAGACATCAAATCATCAAAAGTCCTATACTTCGTATCCGTGTAATAATCTCTTTCTTCTCGCCCATTTCCTGCGAGTTTCACCAAAACTCTCCCCATCAGTCTCACAATATCAGCCAGTTCCTCCTCCGATTCGACACTCCATTTCTTTAAATTTTTGCACTCTGTTTTGTGCGTCGACCAAGCTTGTTTTTGACACACTTGGTCGCAATAAAAAACGTATCGACAAGCTGAGCACTTTCGCAGTCTGTCGTAACTGTCAGCGGAGAATTTTAAAAATACGTGTTCAAAAATTATAATGTTAACAAGTAAACAACCTTTTCAAACAATTGTCACAATGCGAAGTGCGAAATTCCGTGTACAGAACGAACGAGAAAGGTTTTCCGATGTGTACTTTTGTGCCTTTTTTTATCATCGCGTTCTATAAAAGTTACTTGTTTAGTTCATTTGAGAGAGAACGGGTTTGAGCGTTGGAAACACCGCACATTTAACGCCAGGCAGCAAACGAATTTGTGTGCATGGGGACAGAAATAGATAATGGCAAACGGTCGTGCAATGTGCGCCGGAGTGTCAGATTGCCGATGGTAGAAATTTTTCGAAGAAATATGATTCGTTAGCGATGGGGTAGGAACCGTTTTTGAAGGGTATTTTTCGAACATTTTTCGTTTTCTGATATAGCAATATTGTACGACTTCATATTAATTAGAGTCGTAGTGGTTTTTGATATAACAATCGATAATTACTTCGATACTGACTTCAGAGGATCAGAAAAGAGTGAATATGCAGTTTAGAGTTCGGTTATGGTCCCATAAACCGTAAGTTCACTGAGAAAGATCAAGGAAGTTTCTAAATGTATTTTCGAGTCGAGTCTATTTGTCGGAAATCACCGATAATTTTCCAGTTAGATTACCATAGGTCAAAAGTGACTATCAAAATTCAGTATGGGTAAATTTGAAATAAGTACACGAAATTTATCACACATTCTTGCATATTTTATAATACATCGCTGGTTTCTGTTTAAATTACACTGCAAATTCTCATTTAAGTGAGAAAAGTCACCACAAATACATGTTTACTTGCTTTCTCGAATTGACTCGATTTTTTTCACGAGTGCATCAAGTTGTTTACTATTGACGAACGAAGTCTCTTTTTCGTAAATGACTTTGATCATCGACTGCAAATTAGTCAACATCTCGTAACTTTCATCGTATTTCTTCAACTGATATGTTGTGCAACCGAGTAGAAAATAATACTTCAACAAAATTGGATTGTAATCTCCATAATGCTTTCTGCAACAAACAAGCAAATCGTTATGCATGATTGAATAGATAAATGATCAAAAGTGAACTTACACATATCCTTCGATCAGTCGCGTGACGTAAAATTCTAGTTCTTCGTAATTGTTTGCAGAAGTGGCATCTAATACCAGTTTTAGTGTACGCAAATGCTGCCAATTGTTGGCATGTAAAATTCCGAGTTGTTCCATCAAACACGATTTGAGAATGGTTGGATCTGTAGATTATTTTCATAATTATGAAACTTTGAATTTTGGGTGGGAAACAAGGTATGTGTTCCAAAAATTGGTACCGCTTTTTTGACGAACAAAAATGTATCTTTAATTTATATCATTAATATGCCTACCCTGATGGAAAAATAATGACTACGTACGGTCGCTACTGCAGTCACCTCACGGTCACTGTGAAGGCGTGAACATTTTTTATTGTTTTTGAATAATTCTGATGAAATTTTCAAATTCTCCAAAAAACGAATAATTTTTTTATTTCTCGAATATCGCGGAATTTTCAATTTTTTTTTTAATATCTAATTTTTTGAACTTCCCGTGAAACTCGGAGTTTTTAAATTTTTATGAAAAATGTGCATCATTGAATTTTTCGAATAATTCAAAAATATAAAAATATTCGGAAAACTGAAAGTTTCTAAATTATAAAAAAAAAAATGGAATTTCCCAATTTTGTGTGAATCTTGAAATTCCAAAGTCTTGGAAAATCTCGAGTTCGGCTTTTTTTCTCTTTTTGATAAAAATTTCCCAATATCCATGGAATTTTGAATTCCAAAAATTCTCAAATACAAATTCTGATCTCAAAATATTTCGAAAAAATTCGAATTCTAAAAATTTTCCGAGTACTCAAAATTTTCGGATGTTCCTAAAAACTAACAATATTTAAAATTTCCAAATAACTTACATTTTTTATATCATTCGAAAAACTTGTAATTTCCAGATTTCTCGTAAAGAAATTTCAATATTGTCTGAAACACTCTAATATTTTAAAAATGTTTCCGAGAAACTCTAATAATTCCTTAAAGTTTTGGAAGACCCAAACTGTTCAATTCTCGCAGAAAACTCTTGATTTTTACATTTTACAAAAAAATTCAATAATTTCGAGTGTTACCCCAAAACTAACGATTTTCGAAACTTTTAAAAAACTTAAAAATTTTGAATTTTTCAGAAAAAACATGATTTTCAAATTTTCCAAAGAACTTGAAATGTTTGAATTATTTGAAAAACACAGAATCCTATAATTTTTCGAAAAGCTTCAAATTATCGTATAAAAAAAAAACTGAAATAATTTGAATGATTTCCAAAGCTCAGAAATTCCAAATCCTGAAAAACGCTTCGAAACTCCAAATTTATCAAATAACCCAAAATTTCCAAATTTTCGAAAAAACTTAAAATGTTTGAATCATTTGGAAAAAAAACAAAAACCTATACTTTGTCGAAAAGCTTCAAATTATCACATTTTTCAAAAAACTCAAATAATTTGAATGATTCCCAAAACTCACAACTTTCAAATCCTTTAGAAAACTTCGAAACTTTAAATTTCTCAAATAACCCAAAATTTCCAAATTTTCGAAAGAACTTAAAATGTTTGAATCATTTGGAAAAAAAAACAAAAACCTATACTTTGTCGAAAAGCTCAAATTATCACATTTTTCAAAAAACTCAAATAATTTGAATGATTCCCAAAGCTCACAAATTCCAAATCCTGAAAAAAACTTCAAAATTTCAAATTTCTCTAATCACCCAAAATTCCCAAATTTTAGAAAAAACTTGGAATTTTCAAATCATTCGAAACACTCGAAATTCTCAAATTTTACTTAAAACTTAGATTTTCGAAACATAGAAAAACCCAAAAATATTATTCAATCGGAATACATAACATTAAAAAATTTTTTAAATTATCAATTTTCGAATTTTTCGAAAAATGTTAAATTATAACAAGAAAAACCCACGGTCACTTGTGCAGTCGCCAAAGTGACGGTGTGGCGACTGTATACGGTCACTGCATCGTAGTCACACCGTCACTTTTTTTCATCAGGGTACAAACATTTTCTCGATATTCAGAAATGATAGATGTTTTGTGATCTCAAAAATTGTGATAATCAGAGCTAAAAAAAATCCGTAGGAAAAATTTAGATTAGTAAATAAATCGATGTTCCTTGGATACGTAATAGTATATTATGTTTCAAAACAACTTTTTGCCCTTTGGGACATACGATACTCTATACACTGAAGGCAATAAAAAGGTTTTTCGGGCCTGAGCAGGCCAATAAAGGACCGCTTATTGCACTGAAGTGTATAAAAGTTTGTTATCATAATATTTTGATACGGAGGAAAATATTATTATGTATATTTTTGAATATGAATATTCTGACTTCAAATGCAGTCAAGTGATTTTCGGAAATCCGAAGTGATTTCAAGTTTTCTCAACGATCCATGATCAGTAGGTTTATTTTTGGAGTATTCGTCACTTTTTATATAAAAGATTCAAAACCTTTTTTCTTATCGCTTTCGAGACATTGCGCCGTTAGCTTGACGACCTCGTCGAACTTTTCCTTGTAGCCTTCGGAAAATATTTGCCCGCAGCCGAAGCATTTTTCGTCGTTAGGGTCGCAATTCCAGGGGCAATTCTTGTTTGGGCATGCTTTATAAAAAAAACGCTATTTTTCAACATGTGCAGTACTTACACTCTGAATTCTAGGGATAAAAGTTTTAGCTTTCGATCCTAGAGAATAGTGCAATCTTTCATCTTTATTTGTAGCATGTTGAGTTTTCTAATAACTTTTGATGTCTGTGGAAACATTGTTGCAAAAATTATTTACCAGCTAAAGGATCGGGGCTGCAGCATTTGCGACAGTCGCACCAAAAATAATAACGTTCGAGTAAATCTTGACGTCTCCCTTTCGTGTAATGAAGGTACTTGTCGGTGTAACGACATCTGATCTAAAAATTCAAGAACCGTACAGAAATTTTAACACTAAGACTTATTGAATTATTGATTTTAATAGAAGTATTTTTTAAACTACGACGCTTATTATTCATCGTATTTTTTGTTCTCGCTTTTACTCGCCTGTTGCGGTTCATCAAAGTTTTTCTGAACGTGAACAATTTTTATATCATTTCTAGATTGTATTTAAAATAAGATTTTTTTGTTTTATCATTACTCCGAATTCCGATATCATCAACTCAATCATTGATCATATTTTTTTCACACATGCACAAAGATGGCCCTTTTTCATGCACGAAATGTGGGCGCAAAATGGCATTTTTCATTGATACATATAGTATAGCAGTGCGGAATAAGTGTGCGCAAGTGAGTGCAAAACGCTATTTTGCGCTCTATTTTTGGAAATATTTCCGCACCAGTTTTGGAAAATGTTCAAACCGTGCAAAAATTCCGACATATTAAGAAGTTTTGATGAACTCCACAAATTTTTAAAAATTTTCCAAATTCTCAAAATTTCCAAAAATTTCTAAAATTTCCGAAAATTTCCAAAATTCTGAAAATTTTTTAAATCCTCAAAATTTTCGAAAATTTCCAAAACTTCAGAAAATTTCCAAAATTGTAAAAAATTTTTCAATTGTTTGTTTTGAAAAATTTTTTTCAAAAATGTCTAAAATTACCAAAATAAAAAAAAATTATGAAATTTTTGAAAATTTTCAAACTCTTCGAAAATTTTGATTTTTAAAAAATTTTTGAAAACTTCAATTTCAATTTGTCGTGCACTCAAAAGTGCCATCTTTGTGCATTTGTAAAAAAATCGACTTCGGCTAGCACACTCGACTCCGGCTCACGCACTCGACTTCGGTTCACGTACTCGACTTCGGCTGCACGCACTCGCTACGCTCGTGCGTTCGCCTACTTTCGCGCGTTCTCTTTCGTCTTGTCGTGCGTTTGCCTCCGTCTCGCGTGTTCGCCTCCGTCTCATGTTCCAAACTTTACACTCACGGAATAACCTATTTTGCGCACTTGTTACATAATGTACTATTTCTATGAAAATTCCTCATTTTTAGAAACGAATAATACCACAAAATATCGAGTGAACTCGTTTTAGGTTTTCGCGATTTTCTTACCTTGGACCAATCCAAAGTAGGTAAATTCTCAGTGGTTATAATTTTAATTGTTGTCCCATGAGTCACCGAAATGACAGTTGGTTCGCAAGAATGATCAATTATCGATGCCCCCAAATACAGGCCGATACCCAAATTGGCGGACTCGTCCAAGTTTTGGAGTGTAAAATTGTTAGTTTCCAGTCTACCGTAAATTTCCAACAACTCCTGAATTTTTAGTTTCGCAGATTCAGGAAACAGTCGTTCCAAGTCGTTGCAAATCACTTGAAAAAATGGCCATCTTCTCGCATCTTTCCTTATATCATCAGCATCTGCAGTTTCGTATTAGTAATGAATCGGAAAAACTAGGGAAATTCCAAATTTTCATTTCAGTGTTTTCTACAACAATGTCCAAATTTTTGAATGAGCGAAGAAATAAAGGAAACTTTTTTATTTTGTTGTAAAAGATCTGTCTGGTTTTGGGAATTATCGAACTTTCAATTTACAAAAATTCAGCAATTTTTTAACTGATGAATTCATCGAAACTCAACATTATGTAATGCTGAAATATGTTCCGTTCTAAATTCAGAAAATCCGATTTTGTTATTTTTCGGAATTATACATTCCTATTTTGGCATAACTTATTAATTAATATCAATTAATCATAATAAATAATTAATTCTCCTCATATTTTGGATCATTTCAACTTTCGAATCGAGGATTTCTCGAGTCTAAATTCAACGATACAGTTTAAAAAAAATTGATAACCTAAAAGGTTATCATTTGCGAGGATGATACACAAATTCATCAATTTCAAAGTTTAGAAGTTGTGAACTTTCCTATTTAAGGGTTGTAAAAATGGATCCAATAATTCTCGAACTCGAACATTCAATTTTGCGGATTGAACATCTCCCCCCCCCCTCCTCACGTAGTCAGCAAATATAATTATTGCCCATGAAACTTTCTTCCTCCTACCTCCCAAGTAATGCAAGTAATACCTCCCTCAGTAATACAAAATTCGATATAATTAACACGTCTGTAATTTTTCGTCTGTAACTCACGTGACATAAGGTCTTGGAATCTTCGGAATTGACTTTCCGTGTAATAATCTTTTTCGCTGTTTCCGCCTTTGGAAAGTTTCAAAATCACCCGTGCCATCAGCCACACGATGTTTTCCACCTCCTTTTTGTTTTCACGGTAGTACTTTTGAAGGTTCTTGCATTCCGCTTTGTGGACTTTCCAACCACCCGTTTGGCACTCGCGATCGCAGTAATAAACGTAATGACAGTTGGAGCATTTTTGCAACCGACCGCTGAAGATCGGAAAATTGGTTTTATCTTCGTTAATCCAACCAGACTATAATCAATTCTTCACTGTAAGAGTTTTTAATTACCTTTTAAAACAGTGGTCACATCTCGTAGTTCGATGTTCTTTTTTCAAAACGTAGGCGAATGGCTTTCCTTGAAAATAAGAAATCGTTACTGTATTGTTGATACAATTCATTTTTTATGGGAGATAGTCATTTCCGGAGCTTTTATTTGAACCGTGAAAAACCGGTGTAGTTGGCGTGGCGCTCAGTTTACCTTCGTATATGATTGTTCCTTTCTTAATCATTTTCTCAGAGTGTAATTTATGAAAAATTCAAGATTCTTTATCACGAATTCACGAAAATATCAGAAGAAGTTATTTCGCGTGTGAAAACTGGTGGATTAAGGCAAAGTCTGACGAAAGCAGAGCAAAGAGGCGGGAGAGAAATGCTCACATGCGTCGCGGCTTGATACGAAAATAGAAGAGAGCAAATGTTCAGTCGTTGTAGGCCGAAAGGTGTTTGTACTTCCGGTTTAACTTCACTCTGAAATCTTCGAAACGAGAAAAGTACCAATGAAGACAAACTGATAATCTGAGGGAGGGGAGGGGGGGGGGGGGTGGACTAGAAAGTTTTTTGGCTCTGTGAGAGACTAATTATGGATGTTTTAATGTTTATGGTTTATTCTGGGTCATTTTAGAGATCGGTAAAATTTTACATTAAATCTCGGTCATTCATCATTCACTGAATTTACCAAGAGTTTTTGAAAGTAACCGGGAATTATTGTAAACTGTCGGGAATAATTTTCTGAAGTATTGATGATTCTTTGAGATTTTGAAAAATTTTTTATTACAAAAAGTTTTTTTTCGCAAATCTTATCTCTATGAAAACTTGTGAGAAAATTCATTGATATTGATCATTTCCCTAGTGATTCTGGGTTATATGAAAACCTTATTAAAAATTTTTATAAGGTCGATTTTATAGAAGTTTCATAAAATTTGCATTTTTTATGAAGTAGTTTTATAAAAGTTTTATAAAAAAAATTTTTTTTATAAAAATTTTGTTTCAACATTTTTAAAAATCAGAAAAAATTTTTCTAACCTTTTTTGGATCATTTTGCTAATGTATATAGCATTTTTCATCAGTTCATGAGGCTCTAGCTCAAATTTCGTTTCGAAAGAAATTTAAAAATTTTTTGGAGGCAGCAGGATTTGAACTTGCGACCTTTGCATCAGAAATCCGATAGTCAACTTTCTTGTCCATCAAATATATGTCAATTTCGATGCTTACTTTTAATTTGAGTTGAAGAATGATAAAATCATATGTTTTTACGTTTCATAATTGCTAAAAAACGTACGTACATGATTTTCTAATCCCTTGTGTAATAAAAACATATTAAATATTACTATAAGAGAAATTCCTTATATCAGGAAAGTTTTTTGTGTAAAAATATAAAACTTATTCTAAAAATCGCGAAGTTTTTACAAAAATGAAGGTTTTATGAGAAAATTTTGGAGGCTTTCAATTGTTTTCATAAAAAAACAGACGAATTGTATGAAAATTTTGACAGATTTCATAAAAAAAATTTTTTTTATAAAGTTTTTATGAAACCACTTCATAAAAATCGAAAATTTTATAAAACTTTTCTAAAATCGACCTAATAAAAAAACGAATTATTATAAATAATTCTCTGATTTCATAAAACTGTTGCCTGTTTTCATAAAAACTACAATCACTAGGGTTTGAACATTCTTCAAATCCTTCCAAACGGGAAAGTTTTACTTGATGCTTGAAAATTCACTAAAGTATTAAAAATTACAACAAACGGTTGAATTTTTATTTAATTTTTGAAAACTCTCGAAAAAGTTCATAAACTTGACCAAAAAATTTCAAAAATTCCATTTTGCAGTGTAGATTTCAGCTCTCCACCCTCCCCCTTCCCCTTACGGATAAACCCTTAACTCGAACATTCAGTCAAATTCAGGGTCACCCCTAAGGTTAGGTGCTTCAACCAACCCTGAAGTTGAGAGCCAGCCTGAGACCATTTTCCAGGGTATACCCTGAAAACTTTGGAAACTCTTCCCCCAAGGGACTCGTCGTCCCTTTTCCGCTCGCGAGGAACGCGCGCGCAAGGATATTAGAACCCCGAACAAAACTGCCTAGGAATAAACGCGACTGCGCGCACAGGACTCGGGGGTGGCTGTTTCGGGTTGTGGGAACAGTCACCGGCGAGCCGTGAAAGGCTTCCCCTTTTGACCCCAAATCCGCGCCGATATTTTGCCGGCGATAACCTCCAAAAACTCGTTTGTGATTCGGGCCATTCTCGTTTGTGGTCGCAATAATTCGCGTCAATGATCTAGAATAGTGCCAGGGAAATGGCGAATTACCACTCGATTTTACTATGCCGAATCGTGCACGAAGCTGAAATTTTCGGGGCGTAAGAAAGGTGTGGTACTGGTGAGTGATTACCGAGTCTGACGTTCGGCTCCTTCGCTATGTTTCTTGTTGTGACTTTATGGGAATCTGAGAAATTGTTTTCTGTTTGCTTTTGTGATTATTTTGAATGTTTGGGGGTTGATTTTAGATTTCCTCAATTTATAATCCTAACTTTGGATTGAGATTAGAAATAACCCTAGTGATTTTAGTTTTTATGAAAACTTTAGAAAAATTTTTTATAAAAATGTTTATAAGGTCGGTTTCATAAAAGTTTTATGAAATTTTCATTTTTTATAGAGTGGTTTTATATAAGTTTAAAAAAAAATTTTTTTGTATAAAAATTTTTATTTCAATATTTTTAAAAATATTGCAAAAATTTTTCTAACCTTTTTTGTATTCATTTTGATAATGTATATACCATTTTTCATCAGTTTATGAGGCTCTAGCTCAAACTTCGTTTCGAAAGAAATTTAAAAATTTTTGAAGGCAGTGGGATTTGAACTTGCGACCTCCGCATCAGAAATCCGATAGTCAACTTTCTTGTCCATCAAATCTATGTCAACTTGGATACTTATTTTTAATTTGAGCTGAAGAATTTTCAAATCCTATAAAATCATATGTTTTTACTTTTTGTAATTGCTAAAAAACGTTACAAACATGATTTTCGATTCCCTTGTGTAATAAAAACGTATCAAATATTACTATAAGAGAAATTCCTTACATCGGAAAAGTTTTTTTTATAAAAATATGAACCTTTTTATAAAAATCGCAAAGTTTTTATAAAAATAAAGGTTTTATCAGAAAAATTGGAGGCTTTCAATTATTGTTATAGAAAAACAGATGAATCGTATGAAAATTTTGGCAGATTTTATAAAAAAAACTTTTTTTTATTGAGTTTTTATAAAACCACTTCTTAAAAATCGAAAATTTTATAAAACTTCTATAAAATCGACCTTATAAAAAAAAGAATTTTCATAAATAATTAACTGAGTTTATAGAAATGTTGCCTGTTTTTATAAAAACTACAACCACTAAGGGAATTGGTTGTAAACCCAAATTATTAGATTTTAAATGTATAAAATCGTAACTCTTGTTTTTCTCGATTCTGTCAATTTTAAGTTAAGAAACTTCAATTGTCAATAAGTATCTCGTTGCCTGGAAACTTTTGAAAAATTTGAAACGGAGATTTTCGAAGCTTAAAAGTTTGAAACACGATTCAGGAAATTCAACAAATTTCGAAAAATGAATACATTATAATGAAAGTTCAAAGACGATTTTTTATCGCATTTTACAAATAATTGATAAAAAGGAATCATCCACCGATATTGTGAATTTTTCAAAGATCAAAAAGTCCCAAAATCGATTGAAATTCATTAGTTTGATTTCCCGATGAAAATTTCGTATCGACTTGCAGTGATACATAAAATAATGAGAAATTCAGTTATCGTTCCTGCAATTAATAACACTTGCACGGAAATTCATCGCTTCTGGAAAATCCATATTTCAGCGATCCGTGTACTTCAATTTACTCCTCCTTTTCACTTTTATATAATAGATCCTTTCATTCCTCGTATCGTTTGCTTTAACAAGTATCTTTCGGATTCGATTCACTCGAGTCATGATCAACCGTTCGGAAAATTACGATTTACAGACATTTAATTTCAAGATTGAGCGGGTCAACTCTCGCGTGGTTTCACACAAATCGACGGCCATGTTCCCAATTTAATCACAGAAAATGCTTAGCACTTGGGTATGCATCCGACACGTATCTGAATTGCGCTTTAGCTGATGGAAATTCTAGAAGCAGTCCAATCTTCTAATAGATGATTTGATTGAATGGAAATCTATTTCTCTACTATGTGAAAAGTCTACGTAAAGTCTAAAATACTCAGCATTCTCAAATTTTGCGAAGTGGAATTTTGAGCTTGGCGTAGATTTTTCTTATGCCTCGACGTATTAAGCAATTGAGAGAAAAATTTTTTTTTAAATATGTCAAAATTTTCGCACAATTCATGTTTTTTTATAAAAACAATTGAAAGCGTCGACATTTTCTTATGGAACCTTTGTTTTTACAAAAACTTGGCGATTTTTATAAAAAGTTTCATATTTTTATGAAAAAAACTTTCCTGATGTAAGAAATTTCTCTTATAGTAATATTTAATACGTTTTTATTGAACAAGGGAATAGAAAACCATCTTCCTAAAGTTTTTTAGCAATAATAAAACGTAAAAACATATGCTTTCATAGAATTTGAAAATTCTCCAACTCAAATTGAAAATTAGCATCCAGATTGACATAGATTTGATGGAGAAGAAAGTCGACTATTGGATTTCTGATACAAAGGTCGCAAGCTCAAATCCCGCTGCCTCCAAAAAATTTTCAAATTACTTTCGAAACGAAATTTGAGCTAGAGCCTCATAAACTGATGAAAAATGGCGTATACATTAGCAGAATGATTCAAAAAAGGTTAGAAAAAATTTTGCATATTTTTAAAAATGTTGAAAAAAAATATTTATGAAAAAAATATTTTTTCATCAAACTTTTATGAAACCAGTTTATAAAAAATGCAAATGTTCTAAAACTTTTACAAAACCGACCTTATAAAAATTTTGTATAAGGTTTTTATAAAAACTAGAATCACTAGGGAACTTTCTCCGACGCAAATAACCATTTTCGCGAGATTAGCTCAGTTTCCAAGCCACGGATAACCAGGTTTTTCGCGAACCCGTGCAAAAACAGCGAAAGTATTAGGGTTTCAACGCGTGGCGCAAAGTACTTTGGCCGAGCCATCGCGGGCTTTTGAAGCAACATCACTGTTCTGCTTTTTCGGTTGCTCCGGCTTCCCTGTTTACCCCGGCTCACAATTTCGCCCCGTCTTCTGTTCTCCCACAATCAATTTTACTCTTCCTTAACCTCCCTTTTTCTCCCTTCCCCGTTCCCCCCTTTTCCACCAGTACTTCGGATTTCTTGCTCATTGTAGTCTCGAGTGTACAGGTCAATGCTTCGCTGCAGTAACCTTGGGCCGTCTTCGATTTCGACCCTCTTTTTCTCTTTTAGCGTGGGTATTTATATAGGTAGAGAAAAGGTTAATGTCACTGTCTCCGCCACGTTTGACTGATTAACTTCGTAAAGTATTGAGTGAAACGGTTACTACAGAGTTCTGCGGAAAAACCCCCAAAAAACCATAAAAATTTCTGGGTTTCTCAAGCGCCTAACCTAACCTGAAGTAGTCGTTCTTTGTTACGAACATGAATTTTATAGCTTTTTTTGGGCTTTCCGCGGAACTCGGATCCCACCAGTGAAACACTTTCCGAGACCAATTTTTAATCATTTTTTTGGGGAGGGAGGGGGGACTTGAAAATAAAAAAATGTCACGAATCGAAACTTGTAACATTTTTGATTTTTTCATGTTTCCGTTTTGTTCAATTTGAAACTTATAATATGTTAGAGAGGGTTCGGAAAGTTATTTATGAAATTGTAACGCGTGACGTTACCGTTACTTGGGTAGAATGTCTAACTCGTTACGTTATATTTATATCTTTTAATTAGTATATAACATTTTTTATATGGTTTGTTTACATTTTCGATACTTAATAAATTGTCAACAAAAGTGACAATTTTTTAAGTATAAAAAACGGAAATAAAACATTATATAGATGTTATGTATTATGAATAAGTAATTGTGAGTTATGTTATAATAGTTTTTAATGACTAAACTATAATCAACAGTTAAATTATAAAATAATGTAATCGATAAACACTATAAAATTCCCGAAATGACAATTTAAACTGAATTAGATCGTTTTTTAAAATCAAATATCACCTGAAATTATTTAAAATGATGAACACCAGTTATGAATAGCACAAACATGCCGCAAATACTGTTTTTCATACTTGAGAAATTTGCAACCCAACGACAACCTTTGAAGGTTGTCGTTGGGTTGCATCTACTTTGTCAGGGCAAGATTATGTATGTAGTAACATGAAAGCAACGGAAATTTCGTTATTCGTTACCGCGTGAAAAGTAACTAATTACCGTTATCTCTACTTTGTTATTAAAGTAACGCGTTACATTATCGTTACATTTAAAAATGTAACGTTTTAGAAGTAACGATACCCAACCCTGATATTAGAGACTTGATAGCACGTATTTTAATATTTCTCTAAACTCCAGTTATTATGTTTAAAAATTTTCAAGACTTTGCATACAGTAAACATGAATCCCGAAATTTCAGGACATGACATCTTCAATTTATAATAGGATCGGTAACGTTTTTTTATTCTGCACGTGATATCAAACAGCAAACTTCGCACCTGTCGCCATATAATGTTTTTCTGACCCGAGACGTGCTTTTCGCGCGATTTCCAACTTCCCCAGTTTCGCTGCTCGTAATTTCTTCGTCTGTTTCTTCGTCAAACTCTCTCCACTGATAACAAATATTGTTGTTCATAGCTAATTGTTGTAACGGTGTTGAACGAATCCAAACGTATCTCATTCATCGGTAAATTACTGCTCGCGTCAAGGATACATCCAATTAATCTTTGTACACAGAGATTACTATCACAGCAATTTGAACTTTATCGCGTTAGTGGGATTACCTAGGTACCGAATTTGCTTTGCATTGCGAGCCCTTTCAGAACTGTAAACAATTCAAATGGCACGATGAAACTTTCAAACATTTGAATAAAAATTCGAAAACCGCGATAAAAGCTACGTAGGAAATCTTGGTATTTTGCTATAGTCAAATAATTTTCTTTAATTCTCGGTCTAATGATATTACATTTTATGATTGAATCTCCCGAAAAATTGGAAATTTTCTTAGAGGCTGAATTCCGATCGACTTAATAAATATTAGTGTGGTTATCTAAGCCCTTTAGGGTCCTAAAAAGTTATATAATATTAATTTTGCCGATTTATTACATTTTTCACCCTGCAAATGTATGTGCACTGAATCCTTTTTCATTCCAAAAATGTAGCTTGTTGTGTACATGAAAATTCAGATTTCGCCCGATCTTTCGGCGAGCGCATATGCATGTGAATTCAGGCCGTGCATTAATATTAATTTTATCTGCACTCAACGGATGAGTTGGTATTTAGATCGAAGTACAACGTTGCCTTTGAAACGGCGCTGACGGAATTATATTCCGTGAATATGGAAATCACTTTATTTTGAATTCCAATGGCTCTAGATATGTGTTGCGCGGGAGTATCTTTTTTATGCAAGCTTTCGACGTGAATGCATGGATTTTTTATGCCTCGCGCGGTGACAGTCACTTCGAAAGTCCAGTGGAAATATCACGAAAAAATCGAGTTTGAATATTTCGTTTTTCCATTCTTTCCACCAATCCATTTTTATTATCGCTATACATGGTGGAAAGGCAAATATATCGCGAAATCTTTCTGTTTTTCATGGTAAAGCTAGCTTTACTGTACGAATGCATCGAAAAAATTTTTTTTAGTGTGGAACCGTTTTTTGAAATCTATTTTGAAGCACGCAAACGCAGTTTCAAAATTTGTTGGGTTTCGAAGGAAGTCAAATGTGAGTTTTAAATTTCTAAATTTTTTATTCCTCACTTTTCGATGTTGAAATTGCGAAATTCCTTTGCGATATGATTTTTTTAATCATACATTGTTCGAGTCACTGAGTTCGCATATTTTGATTGTAAAAGAGTTTGGTCAATATTTTTAATTTTACAAAATGGACAGAATATTCGATTTCGGAATTGCTGAATTTTCAACCATTAATAGGTGATTTCCGTAAATTTATTATCAGAAATTGGACCCAAGTATGTATTCCACCCTGGAGAGGGATTTTTCTTTTAAATTACCCTTGAAGTATCGGATCTTTCGTGTCCAAGGACGTAACCAGAAATTTCGTTCGGAGGGGGCTGAGGTGATTTTTACTAAAAATTCATTCAACAAGTTTGAAAAATTAAATTTTTATTGGAGAATTATGAAAATTTCATGAATTCTCAGAATTTTCAGAACTTTCTGGATCAAATAACTGAAATTTCCAAAATTTTTGGAATTCTTCAAATTGTCAAAATTCTCTGCACTTTTGGAATTCTCGAAATACTCCAAACTTTAAAAATTCGCGCAATTGTTGAGAATCTTTAAATGTTGAAAATGTCCAAATAATTCAAGTTTCTCAAGGTTTCAGAAATTCGTAGAATTTTCGGAATTTAAATAATTATCGAAGTATTGTGAATTTTCAGAATGTTCAAAACTTTTTCCAATCTCTGAAATTATAAAAATTTTCCAAATTCTGAAAGTTTTTTAAATTCCGAAAAGTTTGAAAATGTTGGAAATGCTCTAAACTTTGAAATTTATCCAAATTGTCGAAAATCTTAAAATATAATGTAAATGTTCCAATTAAACAAAACTGTCTCGAAATTTTGGAAATAAGTGAAAATTTACAAATTTCAGTATTGTTGGAACTGCCTTTATTATCGAGATTTTCAACAATTTTTTTAATCCCTGAAATTTCTAGAATTGTTGGAACTGTTGTAAGAAAAATACTAAAAATTTTCGGAATTCTCTGAATTATTGAAAATCTTGAAATGTTCCAAATAATCAAGGTCCTTGAAATGTGAAGAATCGTAAAATTTTAGTTATTTCGAGAATAATAAAAAGAATGTAAATTTCCAGAATTCTTGGAAATTCTACAAATCTCTGAAATTAACGAAAATTTTGAAATTCTTGAAGTTTTCATAATTTCAATAATTTTCAAAACTCTTAAAATATTTCAATTTTTGAAAATTCTCAAAATTGTTAAAAATCATGGAATATTATAAATATCTCCATTAAGTTTCCCGAAAAGTTAAGAATTCGTCAGGTTTCCGTGATTTCAAGAATGATGGAAATATTATGCAATTTTAAAATTTCAAAACTTTCTTACAACTTCGAAATTTCTAAAATTGTTGAAATTTTGCAATTTTCAAACTTCTAAAAATATCTCAAATTCTCAAAATCCTCTAAACTCTGAAAATTCCAAACATTGTTGAAAATCTTGAAATTTTGAAAATGTTAAAAATTATGAAGTTTCTCGAAAATTTTGACTCTTGTGAAAATAAGTATTTTTTAACTTTTTTTTTTACAAAATATACAATATTTTTTGGCAATGTGCTAGATTTTTCAAAATTTTCAGAATTTCGGCGAGGGCTTCAGCCCCCTTAGACCCCCCCCCCCCTTGGTTACGTGCTTATTCATATCATGTAATCCCACTAGTCGCACAATGTACTATTGCACCATTCAGACAAATTCCAATCGAAAATGACACGTGAGGTAGTGCAATAAAGAAAGTGAAGACGAAAAGTGTCCGCGAAGAGAGAATAACGCGTAACGACGTCTTGTCTGCATTGCAACTCGAACTGAGTGGTAGTGACGACGATGGCACTTTCAATCTTCTCCATTTAGGGTTTAATGAAGGACTGTTCCACATCAGGAAGCCACCTAGTACTCTCGTCAAGTGGAGGGTGACATGTAGAAAGCCCCCTCCCGACGTGGATAACCTGCTCGCCCCACGACGAAAGCAGTTTTAACCGCACTACATCACGTTGCGCATCTTATCTAATACATCTACTGAAGCAACGCATATCCCACGTCTTTAGTCTTTACACTCTACGTTTCCCTCATCCTTGACTTCGAATTTCGATCGCTCAACTTCCAAACTTGTTGACGTGCGAGTCTTCCCCGATAAGCCGGGATTCGAAATTTTTGATGAAATTCGTATCGAGGTCGCAAATGCAATTTGTCTTCTGGGAAAATGCCAGAGAGGTTCATGAAAAGTTTACTTTATATACTCTCTCGATCTGGAACGGTGGAGGTCCAGTGATTTTCAGTGGAATTCCAGTGAACAGTGATCATTGATGGCATGATCATTGTTTTTGTGATCGAGTATCTTGAAACTGAATTTTGAATCATTCTAATCGATTACTTTATGGATGATTGGTGTTTTCACTTGGTTTTTGATAGACTTGATCCACGTTTCAGAATTTTGAAATTACGAAATTCTGCGAAATTTCAGTAGTATACCTAGGAAAGTTCTAACAAACTTTGAGAATTTTGAAAATTTTGTGAATTCTCGTGATTTTAAAAATTTGGGGGGCTGTTAAAGTTTAGAAAAGTTTCAATTTTGAAAATTTACATATGTAATGAAATTTCATAAATTCTGCAAATTTTGAACATTACGAAATTTTTGAGGATTCAAAAAAAATTCTACAAATTTTTAAAAACGTACGAATAGTGAAATTTTGAAAAAATTCAGAGACTTGGAGAATTCCAGAATTTTGTTCAATCCTCGAGAATTTCGTAATATTCAAAATTATCAGAATGTT
>JAPYZK010001403.1:0-17829 GCA_030522785.1 Platygaster equestris | reverse complement strand
TTTTCCGAACTTTCGAAAGTTTTTCATACAATTTTCTATAATTTGAAAAATTCTACACATTTCCGAATACTCTGTAGCAAATTTTACGAAAATTTCGAATTCTCTCAAAAATTTTCCGAATCACAAACAAACGATGAACAAGTCAAAAACTTATGTATGCATTTTTTTTTCAAATTGCTCAAGTCTTGGAAAATTTCCAGAAAGTATTTAAAATTTGGATTGAACTCATAAAAACACTATCTGACTATTCAATTGTCAGAAATTCACATGGTGGGTTTTCTCGGCTTCGAAAAGTCGCAAAAATTTTCTCCATTTTGCAAACATTTCGAAAAAATTTCTAAAATTCTTCAAACTCGAATTTTGCAGTCATAAACTTCTCAGCAGTAAATTAAAGTGTACTTCAAATGTTAGGTATGAGTAAAATTTCGTCCCTTCAAATTTCTCGAATTTTCACAAAATTATCAACAAAATTCGAAACTTACGAAAAATTATGTTTCTCTCAGTTGTATAGGACTTCGAAAAATTTCAAAAAAGTATTTCAAATCTGAACTGAAATTAAAGAAAGAATCCACTAAAGAATCCACCAAAGAATCCACCAAAGTCAAGAAAATTTTCTCCACTTTCCGAATATTTCAATAATACATTTTTCGAAATTATTCAAACTCGAATTTCGCAACCATAAACTTTTTAACAGTAAATTCAGATTTGTTGCTAAAATTAGATAAAAATAAAAAATATAAAAATTACGTCAATATTATTTCTCGATTTGTAATTACACAAAGCAGTAATTTTCGGACCAAACGTCCTTGAATTTGACCTTACTCTGGCGAGTCCTTGTACAAGCAGTGGATTTATATGCTGTGACAAATATTCCTCGATTTCATCTCCGTTGTCCGGTGGTGGTTCAAGAATAACTGCAAATTCACGCAATTAGCAATGAGATTAAATGTTATCTCGCGATAAAACGATTCATTCAACCCACGATTCGGGAAGACGGAACGGATATCTTCCTCCGACCTTTCAGAATTCTTACTTCCGTGAACTTCTTTTTCTGATCCGTTTGAATTTTCCTGGTCGAAAAAATTGTCATATTTTTTCTCGTAAATAATGATAGGATAATAATAATTCGAATTTTTCGCATTTCTTAAAAATAAGACAATTGTGGAAAAATGTGAAAATGATAATTTTTATTTTTTCATATTTTTAGATTTTCTGAATTACGTGTGTATTCGTAAATTATGAATATTGGGGAATTTTTAGATTTGATAGAACTTTTGGAAATATTTCGTAAAATTTTTACATTTTTTCGAAAGTACTGCAAGAATATTCAAAAATTGTTTATTTATTATTCAAAATTGTTTATAAATACGAGAAACTGTATCAATTTTCGTCAAATTTACGTAATTAAATTCAGACAAAATTTTACATAAATCAGTGTAAGTTGCATTTCCTTCCGAAATTTTGAAATTCCGTAAACTTCTTTTTCTGATCCGTCTGAATTTTCCTGGTCGAAAAAATTGTCATATTTTTTCTCGTAAATAATGATAGAATAATAATAATTAGAATTTTTCGCATTTATGAAAAATAAGAACATTTTGGAAAAATGAGAAGATGATAATTCTTATTTTTCAATATTTTTAGATTTTCTGAATTGCGTGTGTATTCGCAAATTATGAATATTGGGGAATTTTTAGATTTGATAGAACTTTTGGAAATATTTCGTAAAATTTTTACATTTTTCCGAAAGTACTGCAAGAATATTAAAAAATTGTTTATTTATTATTCAAAATTGTTTATAAATTCGAGAAACTATAACAATTTTCGTCAAATTTACGTAATAAAATCCAGAAAAAATTTTGCATAAATCAGTGTAAGTTACATTTCCTCCCGAAATTTTGAAGAATTGTTACGAATTTTTCTAATTTTTCCTAACACGCTATTTTCGAATATTTCGTGAAATTTCAACATTCGTGGAAATTTGAATAATTTGTAGATATTTTGAATTTTAGTACTATTTCTTAGAGTTATCGAAATTCGGTTCTTTTTGCCAGATGCAAACAAAATAAAATATTCTATTGTTACTGATAAAGCGAAAAATAAGAACAATAGCAGACTTGATGGAGTTGGCTTTTCCAGTTGGCGTTTTCTCGATGATTTTCCTGAATTTTCCCGGAAGTCGCGACCGTTTTTTCCGGCGTTTCAAAATTTTCTAAACTTGTAGATTGAAAAACTATAAATTCTTCTTGTTCTTCTTCATTTTCAATTTTTTCTTCTTCGTCGTCGTCGGTAATGATACAATGGCATTCTTCATACTGTTAATTTCAATTTTTTTTTATTTCATTTTTATATTTCGAAAATGATTAATTTTGTTATTACTCTCTGATCCTTGTCGGAATTGAAGGCAATTTTAAAAAATTTGCAGGTTATTACAGAAAATACTGGATATTTTGAAAAACTATTCGAAATTTTCGTAAGTTTATAATTGATGAAAGAACAAATTTTTACTTTTTCTCGACACTTCTGAATTACGATCGTAATAAAAATTTAGTAAATACAAATTACCGAGTCACTTCCAATACTGTGGCTACTTTGAGTTTCCGACCCCAAAGAGATATTTTCTTCATCGTCTAAATTTTCTTCATCGTCTAATTTTTCTTCATTCTCATAAAAACTGAGGGAACAGCAATATTTATCATTTTTAGAATTTTCTCCACCACGTACGCTTATTTCGTTTTTCTCGCAACAACAGATTCCCGGGAGACCCGACATTTCGAAACCGAAAAAATATTGATTCAACAGAAAAGATAAGACGTTTGGAATCGAGGTTTCATTATTTACAATTATTTATAACGATTCTTATCCAAAAACAATAGAAGATCGGTTTTTGTTTCCGTAGATCGGGAGGAGATCGTTTTTGAGAAGGCCACAAATGATCGCTCGATGAAAAAAGACGTGCGAAAAATCGGCATTTCGATGCCGAGCAAACTCGATGACATGAACAATTTACGCATCGAGAGGCCGCAGGTAAATTTTTCGAAGCAGTGGTTGAATAATTAGATTATAGTTTTTATTTTTGAATAAATTGAGGATTTTCAACGTTGTAACCAAATACGTAATCATGAATAC
This sequence comes from Platygaster equestris, assembly GCA_030522785.1. NCBI lineage: Eukaryota > Metazoa > Arthropoda > Insecta > Hymenoptera > Platygastridae > Platygaster > Platygaster equestris. The sequence goes on along the minus strand of JAPYZK010001403.1, from coordinate 14,703 downwards.
AAAATTATCTGATAGAATTCAGGAAATTATACGCGAATAACTATTATGATTTTAAAATTTGTAAATTGTATAATTCGAGGAAGTTGTTTTAACGTAAAATAAGTATGTATGAAATGTGGATTTTTTGAAAATTTTCGAAAGTTTCGAGATTATAGTTTTTATTTTTGAATAAATTAAGGATTTTTAACGTTGTAATCAAATACGTAATCATAAATACAAAATCGTTTGATAGAATTCAGGAAATTATATACGAATAATTATTATGATTTTAAAATTTGTAAATTGTATAATTCAAAGAAGTTATTTTAACGTAAAATAAGTATGTATGAAATGTGGATTTTTTGAAAATTTTCGAAAGTTTCGAGATTATAGTTTTTATTTTTTAATAAATTAAGGATTTTCAACGTTGTAATCAAGTACGTAATCATGAGTACAAAATTATCTTATAGAATTCAAGAAATTATGTACGAATAATTATTATGATTTTAAAATTTGTAAATTGTATAATTTGAGGAAGTTGTTTTAACGTAAAATAAGTATGTATGAAATGTGGATTTTTTGAAAGTTTTCGAAAGTATTGATCAACTTCGATAACATTAGTCATGATTTATTATTATTAATTATAAAATGAATTCGATTAGTAATTTTATCATTAAAATTATATAAACAGGCATCTCCTGCAAAATTTCCACGAACCGGAAGTGAAAGCAGCGTGACTTTTAGCAACAGTGGATCAACCCCAAATGAAAGTGCTTTGGGCTCGAGCACCGAAGACGAAGAAAATTACGAAGAATCTGCAAAGTAATTATTTTTTTCTCATTATAAACATCATATTTTTACAAAAATTAATGACTGGCGTCCAAAAGGGGGTAACCCACATTTCAATAAGGCAATTTTCTCGAGCAGTCGCGTGAGAAAATGAGCCTTATTAAAATGTGGGTTACCCCGTTTTGGACGCCTGACATTCAAATGCGTAAATTTTTAAAAAAATTGTACGAAAGCACTTGTTCGTAAATCACTCATACATTTTTATCGATCAAATAATTGAGCAAAATCTACCCTATTTCAGTTTACGAATAACTTTTTATCAGTTTTTTCAAAAATTACGATTTTTCAAGTAATTACGAAAAAAATTACGAACATTTGCAAAAAACTGAATTATAACTACAAGTACAAAATTTTTTATTGCGCTCTAAAAAACGATTAACAATTTTTTTCGTGAGAACAATTTATGTTTATCTACGCTTCGACTGAAATTTCAAAATATCTCGCCAGAATTTTCCGGTTTAATTATCAAGTTCTACTTGTTTACACAATTGGTTGTCGTTAAAAGTGACTCATGCGTGAATTTACATAGTCGAAGCAATTCATGCCAGATTCATCTAAAAATTGCGATACTTCGACTTGATAAATTTTCGTAATTCGTATTGTTCGAGTTCAGATAATTAGTTCTAAAATTAAATCGATTCGAATCAAAAAACTTGAAGTACATTAAAACTTATCATACAAACAATAAATTATCTTTTATAATCAGTGTAAAATGGTCCAAAAAAGGAATAAAATTAATCAAACTCAATCGCAATTTTCAAAAATTTTTTAAAACTCAAAATTCACAGGATTGTTTTACTTCGTGGCCAAATATTTAATGACGAAATTTAAAATTACCGATAATTGCACAGGGACTTCGCCCCTGGACCCCCTTAATCGTCGTATTCACAATAATTTGAATCAAAAAAGTTGACGTACATCAAAATTTATTATCAAAACAATAAATTATGTTTTATAGTCAGTGTAAAACAATCCAAAAAAAGGTCTGAAGTTAATCAAACTCGATCGAAATTTCCTGAAATTTTTATAAACTCAAAATTACAAATTCCGTTATCATTTTACTTTTCGACTAAACATTTAATGACGAAATCGAAAATCATCGAAAATTTCACAGGGACTTCGCCCCTGGACCCCTTCAGTCGTCGTATTCACAATAATTCGAATAAAAAAAATTGACGTACATTAAAGTTTATTATGAAAACAATAAATTATATAGTCAGCGTAAAACAATCCAAAAAAAGGACTGAAATTAATCAAACTCGATCGAAATTTTTCGAAATTCTTATAAACTAAAAATTTCCGTCATTTTACTTTTCGACTAAATATTTAATGACGAAATCGAAAATACCGACAATTGGACAGAGACTTCGCCCCTGGACCCCTTTAATCGTCGTATGCACAATAGTATTAAAAATTTATGAAAATCAATTAATGAAACAAACGAAACTTTTTGCAGGGTTCCTTTGCAAGCAGGACCGAAAAGGAAAACCAAACCCACAATTGTGAAAAAAATAGGGAACATTAATGCGACGGAAATTCCGAGTGTCGTGCAAAGTCCTCATTCGACAATAACTAGTGTCAACAGCATCAGCAGCCTTATCAAAGAGAGGCTCCAACTATCTATTCCTCAAGCACTTCGAAGTAGCAAAAAACGCAAAGAAGCTGATTTCAGGTCACTTTTGCATAACAAGTTATAGAAATTACAGAAAATTGTAACGTTATACTTGAATTTTTACATAAAAATTTTCAGATTACGAGCCTTCGTAGGATTCCTGTTTCTGTCGATCGTTTTTCTCGTTGCGTTCGCTCATGTTTATTATCATCAACATGTTTTGCAACGAGCGTATTTCGAAAGATTGAGGTGAGTTTTGTATTGTTTGTTTTAGAATGAATTATGGGAAAAATTGAGGTTTTTAGGGGAAATTTTGGGTGTTATGAGAGTTTTCGAGAAAAGTGGAAATTTTTGGTCAAGTTAATTGAAAGTTTTTACGAAGTATGGTAATAAAATTTGTGAAATTTAGGAATTATTTACTGGTTTTTGAACGTAATAGAAGTTTCTGAAGAATTTGTGAAATAATCTAAAAATTTTTTCCAAATTTCGGAAAACCAGTTTTATATTATGAGTAATTTTTGTAAACTTCGGTAAATTTCAAAAAATTGTACACATATGTATACTAATTTTTAAATCATTGAAAATGATCGAATACATTCCAAAGTTTTGAAAAATACTTGATAATTTTCTGAAAATGTACTTTTTTGCGAATATTACAGATATTACTTCTAATTTTCGTAAGATGATGAATCGAAAAAAAATTTTCTATATTTTCGAAATCATGAAGTGACTTCATTCGTACAAATGATTAAAAATAAATTTGGTCTCATTCTTTTCGAAAGTTATTTAATTTTTTGGGATCATAGAAAATTCCAGTAAAATTTCTGAAAATACTCTTTTTGATTCTCAAAAATTTTAACTGTCTCAAACTTTTGAACGCCCAGAATTTTTTTCACACTCAAAAATATAAAAAATTTAGAAAATTCTAAGTTTTCAAAAACTTACCAATTTTCTGAAGTGTACAACAAAATGTTTGAAGAAAAAAAATTCCTCGATTTTTCTACATCGAAAAAATTGTCATCAAACATTTTCAAAATCATTGCAGTCAACTGTTAAAAATGAGAATTATCGTTAAAAATTTTTGAAAATGTTAAAACTGTAAAAACTGTCTTTAGATTTCTATATTTTCGAAATCATTTTGAATGAGTGATTAAAATGAATTTGGTTACATTCTTCTGGAAATTTGTTGAATTTTTGTAAATCATAGGAAACTCAAAATGATACTATTTTTGAATCTCACTAATTCGAACTGTCTTAAACTTTTGAACTCCCAGAATTTTTTTCGCCCTCAAAAATATACGAAAAACTTTGAATATTCTAAGTTCTCAAAAACTAACCAATTTTTTAAAGTGTGCAAAACAATATTTAAATATCCGTCAGATTAAACAAAATTCCTCGATTTTTCTACATAAAAAAAATTGTCGCAAAAATTCTTCAAAGTCGTCGAAAATTTCACTAAACTGTTAAAAATGAGAAAGTTTTTGTTTAAAATTTTTCCAAAATGTCAAAACTCTAAAAACTGTCTTCAGATTCAACAAAAATGAGAGACTAATGCGCGTGTACAACCAAGCGGGAGTGGAAATAGTGTCGGCGCGTTTGGGAGTGGACATCCCCAGCGAAACCGGCGTTTTTCCTTGTTTGCCTCAACACCAGCGTTCGAATTTCGTCTGCCTCGAGTGGCTGCAGCAGACGCGCCTGTACCTGGCCTACACGAGTCGTGGCAAAACGGATTGTTACCGCGTCTCTTGGCAGAGTCTAAGTCCCAATTACAACCCCAAAGACTGTTTCGACTGGTCCGCTAAACGTGGACATTGGTATGGCGCTGGCCAAGTGCAAAACATGGCCTATCCGTTGGAACAGGGCAAGCTCGAGCTCAGCCCTTTCATTACCGGGGACATCAGGAAACATCCTTTTGGCAACGTTTTGAAAAGGTTTTTTCAACAAAACGACACTAAAACTTGATTACATTTCCTGAAAAGACCATTTAATCTTCATTCAAACTTTTTTCAATCGTCAAATCAATGGACCATTTCATGTAAGGAAAAATAAGTTCTGCGCATGCGCCAAAAATGCGGGCAACATAGGAAAGTGCGTGTTTTTTACAGATGAATCGAAAATAAAGCCAGAGCGATCGGCAAATTCACTGAAAAACGAAATCTTATAAATTTTAGAATATTATAAAAAACTCCGGGTCTTCCAATTCGGAATTGAAAATTTAATTAATGGTAGAAACATTCTTCGGGAAGACAGCATCGTCAAAGGTAATTTTTGCAAAAATAATAAAAAATTTATAAATATTCTAAATTTTTGGGTCCTGCGAAATTTTCAGATTTTTAATGAAATGGATAAAATCCTACGAAAATTTTCGAAATTCTCACAATAGTCAAATTTTGAAAAATCATTCGTAATTTTCCGAAATGCTTCGAAACAAGAACGTAGCCGGAAATTTTGTTCGGAGGAGGCTAAGGCGATTTTTACTCGAAATTAATTCAACACATTCAAAAAGTAAAGTTTCATTAGAGAATTATGCAATTTTTCTAAATTTTTAGAATTTTCGAAACTCTTTGAAATCTCTGAAATGTAAAAAATTTTTGAAATTGTTAAAACTGTGGAAATTGTATAGACTTTTGGAATTCTTAAAATAATCCAAACTTTTAAAATTCGCGAAACTGTTGAAAATCTTGAAATGCTAAAAATGTTCAAAATTATCAAGTTTCTCAAATTCCATAAATTCGTAAAATTTTTGGAATTTTGATAATTGTGAGAGTATTGTAAATTTTCGGGATTTTTGAAACTTTTCCGAATCTCTGAAATTTCCAAAATTTTCGTAATTTCAAGCATCATGAAAATATTCCAAATTTTCAGAATATTTGGAACATTTACAAATCTCTGAAATTCACAAAAATTTTGGAGTTCTTGAAATTTTCTAAATTTCAATAACTTCCAAAATCCTCAAAATACTCAAAACCTTGAAAATTCTGAAAATTATCAAAAATCTCGAAATGTTTAAAATATTCCAAATCATCGAGTGTTCACATCATTAAATCATTATCATTATTTCATTCGGAATTGAAAATTTAATTCTGAATAAACTGACACAAACTTTTTTAAATTTCCCAAAATTCATTATATTTTGTTTTTCAGTAAATTTGCAATTTGCACTGGCTTTATTTTCGATTTATCTGTAAAAAACATGCACTTTCCTACGCTCTCCCATAGTACGTTGCCCGCATTGTATGGCGCATGCGCAGAATTTTTTTCCTTAGATGAAACGGTCAGTTGAAACTCACGAAATATATCTAAATCTCCTCAAAAAACAACAGGTACTTTCTAAACTCGAAAGGCGCGACAATCCTAGTAGACGCGGAAACGCCACTTTACGTCTCGATCAACTCCAATCGAAGCAAGGAATTCTGCATGCAAGCAAAGTACGACGCTTTCGCGTACATCAACCACTTGACGCCTCTGCCGCACTTGAATTACACGATCTGCACGATGGACAACATTAAGAGCATGCACTCCTCGATGACGGAAAAGTCCCTTTGGGACGGCCTAAAACCAGACGAACTGCAAGCTGTTCACTCCCTTCTAACAGAGCCGGTTTGGCAGATATCGCCGACCGACGAAGCCGCTGTGTACAACTACTCGGAAGACGTCATCGCGCTGGGTTTTCTTCGTCAGGGTCATGTGCTGCTCAGCGAACAGTGGCAGGCTCATCCAGGTATTATCAAGTTGCCATTTGCAGCAAGTGACGTCAAGGAAATTTACAAACAGAGACAGATCCAGGGGGGGGGTACTCCGAGGAAGTCCCCCCCCCCCCAAACCAGGAAAAGTGAAAAAAAATTCATATCACAGATTTTTTAGGAAATTTCCAATTATCTTAGACTGCGTTTTTTCGGAACAGTCGTTTCAATGCGATCTTAATCGAAGTTTTTACTTTGGCTCGTCGATAATTTGGATATAGTTCTCATTTATCATTCAGTTTTCCCGCGCAATGGTTTTTATTATGTAAGCAGTCAACTATTGAACGGCTTGGCGCTACTCAACATTCATTATGATCTAAAAGTACAACCAGACAATGTCAGAGAGAGATTCGTTAAAATGGGAAGACGTCGAATGGAATTCGAAATATAAAAACGAATTTTGTGTATATGAAAAACTGAAATGAATAAAATGACGCTTTAATAATAATTACTTTCAGAGTTGAGTTCTCCCACTACGTATCTAATTCCGTTGGATAAGCCAATTAAAAAAAAACACACAGTTTTTTACTGTTATTTATTAGTGAAAATTCAAAATATTCATTCGAAAAAGTTGAAAACTCTTGCATAATTATAGGAATTGATCGTATTCGTATAAGAGTAAACAACACCAAAAAATTTAATGTTTCAGACTTTAAGGGAATCAAACGTTTAAAAAACGTTGAAATAATTACCCAAATAAGTCGTAAGCAGTTATGAATTTTTCGATTAGTTCCTCCTCCAAATATCCGGTCTGAATCCGCCCCTGTTACAACTTTTCAAAATAATTCAATTGTCTTATTATGATACGTATCATCATCAAGTTCATTACTGATCTATGTACAATGATTCGATAGGCGACTTCGTGCTAGACGAAGAAAGGTTTCCGACCATGGAAGAGACGATCAACATCATCCACCGCCGCGGTTTCCGGATCGTCCTGACCATACAACCGCTGATTTCCACGGAATCCTCCAACTTCCACGAGGCCGTGGCGAACAAGCTCCTCATCTCCGAGCGCGGCAGCGACCCTCGGATACCAGCCCTGACGCGCTACAAGCGCATCGACAGCGCCGGAGTCATCGACGTCATGAACAACAAAAGCATACCTTGGCTCCTGGGGAAGCTGGAAAATCTCCTCAGCAAATACCACGTGGACTCGTTCTACCTGGACCTCGGAACCGCCCAGGATATGCCCCACTACTACAAATGCGAGCAGCCTCTGATAAATCCGGACCATTACAAGACCGTGTTCACCAGGGCTGTCTTGAACTCGGTTCCCGTCATCGGGGTTTCCGGCGCCATTTCCAGACCCCGGGCTCCTGTTTTCGTCTCTCTCCCCCCGTTTTCGTCGTCCTGGAAGGCCATCAAAACTGTCATACCCACGGTCTTGAGTTACGGGATGATTGGATATCCGTTCATCATGCCTAGTGCTGTCGGGGGAGATGTCGCTCTGCCCATGTCCGATGACAATCCTGATAATGATTTTGATCTGAACCTTCCTGATAAGGAGTTGTACGTGAGGTGGTTGCAGCTTTCCACGTTTTTGCCTGTGATCAGGTGGGTGAATAACTTGAGCCTGACATAAATTGAAATTTTCAAGTTTCTAATTTTGAGAAATCTCGTAGTCAAAAATTATAAAAACGTTCCTAATTTGAGAACGTGAAACTTTAGGTCTGAAAATGCAAAAACATCGGAGAGACCAATTTATTACGTTTCTTTTTTTTTTTTTCTCATCACTCAAGATTATTTTCACGTAATTCCAACAGATTTACGCACTTGCCAAGTAAATACTCGGACGAGTCAGTCCTGGAAATGGCGAAAAGGCTGACGACCCTCCGGCAAAAGACAGTGACCCCGCTTTTGAAAAAATACGCCAACATAAGTTTGGATACGGGATTGCCTATAATAAGGCCACTTTGGATGTTGGACCCAGCGGACTTGGCCTGCCACGTGGTGGTCGACGAATTTTCCGTGGGAGAGGAACTGATCGTCGCCCCGATCTTGTACTCGGGCAGTCGGCAGCGGGAGATATACCTCCCGGCCGGCGTCTGGCTCGACGGCATTGATGGCAGCCTCCGCAAAGGCTCCAGGTGGATCCACAACTACAGGGTCGCCGAAGACAAAGTCGCATATTTCGTTAAAATGCCCGACAACACGAGGTTTTGATTTTTCATTCAACCAATCACACAATTTTTGATTGCGAAGATTTTTCTGATGCGAAATTCCCGACAAACTTCTACCTAAGTCATTGATCAGTTTGATACAGTTTTACCATTCCGATATGTTGAAATGGTAAACTCTGGTTTTTTAATTTTGAATTTCCTAAAACTGTGAATTTTGTATTCTTGTTAATAATTTCTGTATTCAATATGCATATTGACTACGAAAATATCAAGTGAATGTCATCGTATAGGTTCGGAATACAATTTTTTTTTTCGCAATTTGTAATTCATGAAGTTATGTATCTTCAATATGCTATTATTGACTGTTCTTCTGTTGATCTTTTTTCAAAGGAATTCATTTTCTTTTATCAACCCTCGAAAGTGAAACCCTGAAAGGTACAAATTTAATTGACAAATTGTAATCACTGAAGTGATAACTGCAACTATCATATTAATTTTTGATTTTAGTCTAATTTGGGAAAGCTCGTCGCCAGATTTAATGACGAGCTTTATACTTTATACGACCAACTTGTAAGTTAGCGCGTAAATGATTCAAACGACGTTCAAGAACTCGTAACATGTACGAAATTTCGTGCGCTGATTGTAATTCACGATTTGCGAGTCAATAGAAAGTAGAGAATGGATGAATTGAAACAAAATATTGTAAATACATGTTGACTGACAAATTTATAAATGAAATGATTGGTATAAGCACAGTTTTTTCTTACATTTTTATTTCCTGGCTAATTCCCTAATACATATCACAAATTCCACTTGAACGAATTGTATAATGAGTTATGATCAATTAAACAATGAATTGTGCATAATAATACACAGTAAAGGTTAAAAAGTTTCAAAAATGTTATTCAGAATATGAATACATCGATAAATGAAATGAATTGTTATGTTTCAATTCCTGCGTTTTCGGTAAAATGCATCAAACTTCAACCATTGGCATTATGTTGATTTCCATTCATAATCATCGATCAATGCCCTTCATTACACTTCATTAAACTCCAATTTTTACTTAATTCAACAAAAAATACAGCCCAATACATCTTAATTTCGGTCACAAAAATATCAACAAATTTCAACTTAATTATTAAAAATATTTGCAGTGAAAATAACTTTTTTTAAATGCTTTCCCTTGACTGTTATTGAGCAATCGACGAATTTTGGCGATGTGGGCAATGGGAAATGTTGATTGAACTGATCGGAGCCGCAAGCATCCACTTCGAACGATTAGCCGATATGAGAAATATTTAAAATTCCCCGTTCGATTTTTGTCCGCCGTTTTAACTTCAAGTTGCGGTTCAATTCAATGACTCAACACTCACTCACTGACTCATATTGAGTCTCGTCGAGTTAAGTGTTTAGTTGACTATAATTGTCAACTCAACTTGCATAAAATCCTAACGATCCTGACCGTAAAAATTAAAAGTGAAAAATTCATATGAAAGTTGAAACGGTTGAAATCAACAACTAAAAATTGCAGTATCATTTGGAACTCAAACATAAAACTGTAGATATGGACTCAAATCGTTCATGGTGAATTCCAGAAATTGAGAAAACGATGTTTTCATCATCACCAAGTTTGATACAAAATCTTGCCGGTTACGAAAAAACGTAAACAACAGTCAACTAACCTATACGTGCTGCAGAAAAACAACGAAAATGGACGAGCCATCTACATCGCGCACTATTGAGCAGTATGAAGGATATGAAGTCGAAGAAATAATCAGCAAGGAATGTAAATTGGAGGTATTTTATACTGCATATGATTAAAAAACAAAAAATTACATGCAACAAATATTGATAAATTTTTTTTCTAGTCCAGAAATGTGATGCACATGAAAATGGACGAGCCATCCACATCGAAAATCTACGAGCCATCTACATCGAAGATGGATGAGCCATCTTCATCAAGAATGAACAGGCCATCTATATCAAACACTGTTACTGTTGAGCAATCTGAAGGACAGGATGTTGAAATGATCCATAAGGAATGTGAATTGAAGGTATTCTTTTAAAACAAAAAAAAGGACATGCAATGAATTACAATGCATTTTTTTTAGTTTAGAGAGGTAATGCACATCACGCTAAAAGTTGACATTACAGATATCTCCGAAGCAATGAAAGCCTCATTCAAGCCAAAAAAAGTAATCAAGCTGATGAGTACCAAAGTGAACTCAGATGAAGACGATTCAGAAATGAACGAATTAACTAGCAGGTAAAAGAATGATCCTAATCTTGCTCATTTTGTGACAATTTATTATTCATGTGTAATCCAAAATTAAGACGTGGTCGGATAAATATAATAAACTAAGTATCCAATCAATAGAATTGTTGCATTTTGATGCACTTGTACGAATAGTCCAAACTTTTTGCAAGATGGCGTGAGTTTCTTAATATTTACAGTGAAACATGGAAAAATTATTTCCAACTGTCGATAAAAAATTATCTAAAAATTTTGATTGAATTTAGCAGACTGGCAAACACGAAGAATCCAAGTATGTCGTCGAACACTGCTAAAAAGCCATCGAAATGTGTAAAACAGATAGAGGGTTGGATAGGGGTGATGGAAGTGAGCTTTACGACATTTAAATGGAAGATAAATATACTTATCACAGAATTATGTATAATTTAAATAAATATGGCGTGGACAGAAGAAACCGACCTAGCAGCCCCAAAAATCGATTATGGGGTTTTGATGGTCTTTAATAATTAACGGCATGCCCTATCGAATGAGACAGGTCCCAGGTCGCTGCGAAAATTGTATCATAGCGCAATTAAGGATTGAAAATGAGATTTCTACTAAAGGTAAAATATTACCTGCGAGTAGAGACCCTGTTCAGTTTCCCGCTCTACTTGAAACCATCCTGTGGTCCTAATCGTTTGGGTGCATTCGGTACACTTTAGGGCACGCTTCTCTCGCTCGCCGGGCCGCAAAAAAGCCATTAATCACGAAAAAAGTCAGAACGTATTATCTAAGTACCTAAGCTTCTCATTAAGATTTTCAATAAGAAAGACGTAATCTGCGTTTTGCTGAGAATGCCTCGCTGGATTTGTCTACTTAAAAAAATGAGACAATCACATTTCAATGATTGGTTATTAATTATGTGTAGGTAAATGACAGTTTGGTCATTATGATGGAAATTTTCTGTCTTGAAATGTTTATATATTAATCTAATCGTGAAGTGTTTCGCATAAATCAACGATATAATGACTCAATTTAACTATGTTTTGATTTCGCATCTCAGTGAGAATTTGTAATATCAAAATAGCGATAACGACGCATTTTTTAATTAGAATAAATACAGTGTTTAATGATCCTAGTGCCCATAATATAAGCCTGACAGTTACAGTTTAAATTACAACCTTCACTTTTAATCGACTTAAATCAGATGATTTTTCATCCGACTTCGAGTTAATTCATTCAACGAAAATTCAGTTAGTATAAAATCATCAAATTCACTAATGAGAGACAAATAAACTGATCACTATGGAAAGTAAAGATTAATTTACTAATAAATTCATAATTGTAACGAAGTTTATTCATGCAAAATAATGGATTTTCATTCATTGAAAAAAAAATAAAATAATACTAATGTATGAAATTATTGCTTCCCGGCCCGCGAAAGAGAGAGCATGATTAATTGTCAAGTTCGTTTGACAGCGAGACCCAAGGTTTGAATGGAGGGGTAAGAACAGAGTTATTCTTGGTGGAGAGGGTAGAGATCGGAGGGGAATCACGGCTACCTGCTCAGGCTGTTGGAAAAGATCTTTTTCTTTTTATTTCCTGCGTTTTCCCTAATATTGCGCGAGGGGCTGCTAGGTTGGTTTCTTCTGTCCACGCCACAAATGTATGCAAATAATATCAACACATATTTATATGTTTTTAGATGGCTGAAGACAAGACACGCTTCTTAGTTCGATTCGATACTACTGACATGATCAAGGCCTTAGAAGCAATCGACCTGGCAGAATTAATGGCTTTTGGGACTCAAGGAATCTATCTATGTGATCAGTGTTACGAAGTTGAACTGGTGAAAAAGGAAATGTAAAAAATAACATTTGTACTGCCATCAGCATAATTTGTGAATAATTGAAAAGTTAAATGTAAAATGTAAGATAATATGCTGAAACCTGAATGGAAGTGTTTTTCAGTCACAACATTGAAGATTGAAAGTGTTATGAATAAATGAATGTAAATATGTAATTAATTTAACCGTGTTGATATTTCCTTCCTAATTTTCGAATACATACACCAAATACGGTTGTATAATTAATTATGATTATCTGAATAATCCATCATAGATAACCTTATCATAATTAATGATCTTTATATCGTATATGATTCCATGATTCTTTCAATTTTTAATTTCTTAGATCTTAATTTGACTTTCGATGTCCATGTGAGTCGCACGGTACTGTGACGACTAATGCAGTGTGTTGAATGATTCAAATGTGTAATTCAGTGAAGTTGAATCCAGTTGAATGGTTGAATCATTCAACCACATTCAACTGAGTGTCTGATTCCGTAATCACACATCGCAAAAAATGTAAACAACCTAACCCCGAAAATTGCAATGAAAGCTGATTGATATTTGATTGAAAACATTATAAAGTGTTTTTTTAACTACATTCTGATTTAGAACACTACAATGACGCGTAAATGGTATTGACCATTTCTCAGGTTTCTGAAACTACATGTTTTATATGCCGAATAGATAAAAAAATAATCATATTTCACGTATAGCTCTCTCTGTAAGGAATCGAACTACAGAAATTCGTGTAGCTTTTTTGCGGCCCCCAAAAATGCTGAACATCGGGAAAAATGGAAACATGCTCTCCACCCAATGGAAATACTTGACGACACGTACATTTGCAGTAAACATTTTCGACATGAAGATATAATCACGCATTGGGTCAGCGGCGTTCCTCCTCACGTGATTACGGTATATTTCGGAGTTGCTATTTTTCAACTTTTTTTTGAGTACTAAAAACATGATGCATTACTTGAAAATTGATAGATTTAACAACTCCAGCTAGCTGGAATTTTCGATAAGAACATTCTGAAGCGTTCTTAAATGAGAATTTTTGAACTTTTGAAAATAGTTGATAACGTTGAATGCTAAGAAATTATATTCATTTCTAAAACTTTCATGACAAAATTTAAAACGATTTGAAGATTATTGGTTTTCAAGCTAAAGTTTTAATTGTAAAGTTCAGTTTTTTCATTCTGAAGTAATTTCATTCAATTCATTTCTGATTCCACAATTTTTGTTCTTCAACATTCTTGAAAGAATTACATTGATGTGTTACAAATTTGGAACGATTTTAATTAATTGTATACGATCAAATCGAAAACATGTTTATTACAGATAAAATACAAAAAGTGCAGATTGAGACCAGGTGCTGTTCCGGTTCTTGACGTCGAGTTCGACAACACCCACTACGAAGATTCTGAAGAAGACATATTCGAGCTCCGAGTAAACCACGTTGGGTCAACCATCCCCCAAAAAAGACACCTTGAACAGACCAAAACCATGCGTGACCTAAAATCTCTAAAGTCTCAAAAAACTTCCGAGATGAGGACTCTTGCTGTGAGCCACTCCGACCTGGAGATGCCATCAGAAAACAAGTGTTTTCTGATTCCTAGGGAAGACAGTAGTATCGAAATGAATACCGATGCTCAGGAAGGCACTGTGTATTATGTCGAGAACCAAGTCGGGGAGTACATTTTGCTGACAGAAAAGCCAGAAATGAGTCCTGTTGACAATCCACAGAAAAGACAAAGACTCATGGACGACTTGGAACCTGAATCAGCGATGGACTTAATGGTTGAAAATGGGGAATTTTTGTCGGAAGAGGACAAAGTCGCTTATTTGCAAAAGTGGGTTTTCCACATTTTTTTATTGAAAAAATGTGATGCTGGTTGAAATTCATGGAATTATAGAAAAACAATGATGAATTAATTTTATTCATCATTTTATAGTTTTTATTGCTTGTTTGATTTTATTTCATTGTGTTGATTTGTAGAGAATAATTAAAGAATTTTGAACAACGTGGTGTGATTAACAAAAAATTAAACAAGTTTTTATGAGCTCGTTTTCCAATAACTTTGAAAAATTGTTGTAATAATACATGCAAGTTTTGTTGGACTTTTAAAAAGACTGTAAAAATTTTTTCATTATAATTAAAACTAAGTTCAATAAAATTGGTATTAAAAATTATACACTAATATAAAAAATCCATATAAATTTTTTTTAGAACCAAATTTTGATTACCCCATACCTCACCTAGTGAGGTTTCTGGGTCCCTTCCCTCTTTTCTTACCCTGCCATGGAACCCCTAC
>JAPYZK010001402.1:0-27780 GCA_030522785.1 Platygaster equestris | reverse complement strand
TTTGAGAAATAAAATCCGGGGGTCCTACAGGCGGGATTCGAACCCGTCTCCTCCGCTTTCAGTGGTCCCAGCCGACCAATCGCCGCGCAGTACCGCTTAACAATTGGTCCGCTTGACCACCGAAGCGGTCTCTTCTTGTTTATTATTTTACTAGATTTTTTTCAGAGTTACTGTAGTTTTTTATAGATTCAATGAATATTGATAATATTATGTTTTGAAAATATTATGAAAAAGATTTGCATTTGATCAGTTCAATCAATTTTTTGGAAGAATGCAAGTTTATATTCCGAAATGAAGCCGAGGAATATAATCGTATGAGTCTAAAACAACTTTTTGCCCTTTGGAATATACGATACTTCATACACCGAAGGCAATAAAAAGGTTTTTCGGGCCCGAGGAGGCCAATAAAGGACCGCTTATCGCACTGAGGCGTATACAAATTTTTATACGGTCGGTTTTAGAAAAGTTTTATAAAATTTTCATTTTTTATAAAGTGGTTTTATAGGGATTTTATGAAAAAAAATTTTTTTCATACAAATTTTTTTTCGAAATTTTCAAAAATATAAAACAAATTTTTTTAACCTTATTTGGATCATTTTGCTAATGTATATTCCATTTTTTTATGAGACTCTAGCTCAAATTTCGTTTCGAAAGAAATTTTAAAATGTTTCGTAGGCAGCGGGATTCAAAACTTGCGACCTTTGCAGCAGAAATTCGGTAGTTAACTTTCTTGTCCATCAAATCGATGTCAATTTAAATGCTCATTTTCAATTTGATTTTAAATCCTATAAAATCATGTTTCTACGTTTTATAATTGCTAAAAAACTTTACGAACATGATTTTATATTCTCTTGTGTAATAAAAACGTATCATATATTTCTATAAGAAAAATTCCTTTTATCACACCATTTTTTTTCTAAAAATATGAAACTTTCTATAAAAATCGCGAAGTTTTTCTAAAATTGAAAGTTTTATAAGAAAATTTGGAGGCTTTCAATTGTTTTTATAAAAAAACAGACGAGTTGTATAGAAATTTTGACAGGTTTTATAAAAACAATTTTTCATAAAGTTTTTATTTAACCACTGTATTAAAATCGAAAATTTCATGAAACTTATAAAATCGACCTTACAAAAAAAAAGAATTTTTATAAATAATTTGCTAATTTTATAAAAATGTTGCCTGTTTTTATAAAAACTACAATCACTAGGAACATTTTGAAAATTTGACACAACATGTGCTTGATTATATTTATGTATAATTTTCCATAAATCTAAATAACAAATAACATAATACTTGGGATTTAATTATTTTTGGATCTTTCAATTCGACACGTAAATCATTTCGAGATTGAATTATTTTCCCTCAATGATACAACACCTCGAAAACTCCCAAATATCTATCAATTTTCATGAAAAAAATTGTGGACTAACCCTTTCTTAACAGCATTTTCTGTTACTTGACTGAATAATCATAATTCTACGCGATTCAAGTGCTTGCAGAAAATAGGCTAGACCTCCACTGAATCGAGAGATTCGGCACGCAACGATCATTAAATCCAGCGGCGAATTACAGGCATTTGTACGTCGCTGGTAAAAAGAGTAACGGGAAAAAAATAGCGTATTGTGCAACTAGGGAGAAAAAGGTGATCGTGTCAAGTGTAGGGTTAGTAGGGCGATGCGTAGCCGAGCAGGGGTGGGCCATACTACTGCTCTCTCTCTCTCTCCCACCAAACGACTGCTCTCGTGACTGAGAAAAGAACAGTTGCGTAACTGCCAGGTACTATGATCGTTACTCAGATTTCCGAATTTTCCACATTTTCAGCCTTATAAATAGAATGTCGCACTCCAAAATTTTTACGTTTCCAAGGCCATTCAATATTATTGAAAAATTTTTGTATACATCGAATTCAATTGTTCATTAACGAATACTCGAATTTTCGAATTTTCAATCTCTGTACCTTTGAGTTTTCGAGCGAACGTTTTCAAAACTCGAAGAATTGAACATTTCTATTCTATATTTCAAAATTTTTGAATTCAATGTAATTTACCTTCTTACGATTTCTGTATTTGAATATATTCTCTACTTGTTACCTCAAGTGACTTTGTAACTACTTTTTCAAACAACCGTAACCGTAACTGAGTTACTTTTTTCGCATTACTCCCCGCCCTAGTGATTGTAGTTTTTATAAAAACAGGCAAAATTTTTGTACAATCAGTGGATTATTTATAAAAATTCGTTTTTTCATAAGGTCGATTTTATAAAAGTTTCATAAAATTTTGGATTTTTTTAAAGTGGTTTTATAAAAACTTTATAAAAAAAATTTTTTTTATAAAATCTGTCAAAATTTTCATACGATTCATATGTTTTTTTACAAAAACAGTTGAAAGTCTCTAAATTTTCTTATAAAACCTTTATTTTTATAAAAACTTGGCGATTTTTATAAAAAGTTTCATATTTTTATGAAAAAAACTTTCCTGATGTAAGGAATTTCTCTTATAGTAATATTTGATACGTTTTCATTACACAAGGGAATAGAAAATAATGTTCGTAACGTTTTTTAGCAATTATAAAACGTAAAAACATATGATTTCATAATCATATGTTTTGTTATGGATTTGAAAATTCTTCAACTCAAATTGAAAATAAGCATCCAAATTGACATAGATTTGATGGATAAGAAAGTTGACTATCGGATTTCTGATACAAAGGTCGCAAGTTCAAATCCCGCTGACTCCAAAAAATTGTTAATTTCTTTCGAAACAAAATTTGAGGTAGAGCCTCATGAACTGATGAAAAAGGTATATATATTAGCAAAATGATCCAAAAAATGTTAGAAAAATTTTTTCATATTTTTAAAAATGTTGAAAATAAATTTTTATAAAAAAATTTTTGTATGAAGCTTTTATAAAACCACTTCATAAAAAATGCAAATTTTATAAAATTTTTATAAAAATTTTTTATACGGTTTTTATCAAAACTAGAATCACTAGGGAAGTGACTTGGTAACTACTTCTTTTTCAAAAAATCGTAACCGTAAATGAGTTACTTTTTTCGAATTACTCCCCGAAGTCTGGCCGTTCATAGTTACACAGGAATGGGGAGTAAAAACACGGTTTTTTGCGTCGAGGTGAATAAACGGGCATTACGTACTTGTACGAGAGACTGGTTTCGTTAGTCCCGAAGTTAGTCAGTTCTCGAGCGACGTTTTGGGTCACGGGGTTAGAATTGACTAGGATCGCGGACACTGTCAGGAGCGGCAAAAGCGGCCTGAAAATCGAGAGCATGCTCGAGAACGGAAAGAAAGCCGGTTCGTCGTGCAGGATACGATCGCGTCGGAGGTTCTTGTTTCACTGAACTCCCGAAGACGCGACCTCGAACCGGCCGCGAAACTGGTCCCCGGGGGAACATCACTTTTTTTTACCACCTCGACACTTCTCTTCTCCTCGGACTAATTTTGTTTTCGTCGATTGAAAAAAGTGGAAGCTCATGCCTCGTGGAAAACGGTACTTTTTTCCGTATCAACAGGCAAATCGGGACATACTTTTTATCATTTCTTGGGTTTAATTTAGTTCTTTTTTATTGTTCAGTCGAGTTTTCCAGTATTTTAGTCAATTTTTCGAATCGTGTTGTGTTACGTCGTATTCTCTTTTTTTACTCTAATTTTTCCGTCCATTTTTGACTTGTCGTATCTTTTTTCTTGGGATTTTTGAACATACATGAGCAACGCGAAAAGTTTACATTTTTTCGTGAATTATGTATAATTACTACTACTTTAATTCTAATGCAGTTTTTTGCGAATTTTCAGAACGGTTCTATCATTTTTGAATGTATTTTTTTTTGTGGGGCGAAAAAATGAGAGAATTTCGTTTTTGGGATTTTTTCCAAGGACGCGTGAAAAAGAGCACTCGAGCAAAAAAATCGAGGTTTATTATGAATGCAATTGTCGCGAGGATCGCGTTTGTTTGGCCAAGTTCAAGTGCTTAGTAGGTCACTCCGTTCGCCGTTAACTCGAATTTTTTCAGGGACGTCAACCTACGTACGCTATGATGTAACGCGATTCAGGGGACATTACTCCTGGTAAAATGACGCTTATTCCGTTCCATCTCCCTCGCGAGAAAATCCGCTGTATCAATTAGTCAACCCAAATATCAGGGATGAACAATTCTCTTCTTCCGAATTCGAGATTCGGAACAGTCATATGAAATTAAATCCAAATTCAATTAACACAGATTTAATAAATAATCAAGTGCACTCGATCTTTTTCACCTATTTTTTGTTAATAAAATAAACTGTCATAGTTTGAACTTTGGAATTCAGAATCGCAATTTCAGAACTTTCAAATGTTTACTCAGACATATTTATTTTTTTTACTCAGTAAAATTTCGAAGCCCAAAGTTGTATTTTCGTAACGATAATTTCAAAAAATTTCCGATTTTCGAGCTTACTTGTGCTTTTAAAAATTATATTTTCCCCAAAAATGTCTACTATTGGCTAAATTTTCCGATTTTACATCAGAACTGACGCGATAATTGCATTTCTTAATCCACAATAATCGATAATAGATAATACTTATCATGAACGCAGTCTTTATCGTAGACGTTAGTCAAGTGCTAATGTTCATAAATAGAACATGCAATTTTTGCTCGCCATTCATATTATTATTCTCGGCACACTTTTTATCCTAGGTAATTCGAATTAAAATTTTCTCTAATTTTACGTACGAGAATAAACACCTTTTCTCGAAAAAATACCCGCAGAAGTCGTTTCTTACAAAACTCTGCAATGCTTGCAATTCACTTGGCCAACGCCGTCCAATGGCAGCAAAAAGCTGAAAGAATGCATGGAAAATACAGGAGTCCCTTGTTTTAAACCGTTCATAGGTAAACAAATCCGGAAAATATATTACGAAAAATGTAAAATACAATAATTCCAGACACTCCGAATCCTCCGAACATCACGGAATTATTGACTAGCAAAAATTATTCCGATGTACTGTGCAATTTGCAACAGGGATTTGCTTGTATCAAGTACACGTACATTTACAATGATAAGAGTAAGTAATTTAACATCATTTTCACCCCGCAGTTTTTGAAAATTTTTTTCTCCAAATGTTAATTAATTATGAAATTCATTAATAACTCAGTTGAAAACGTGACGAGATTTTGTGGTAAAATGATGGACCAGCAAAACGCCATTTCTTCGGGTTGCTACGTCCAATATGTAACTATAATTTTATTTACGCTTCAGCAATGTCGAATTAATTTTTGTACAATTGTTTGTCACTCTATTTTTTTCAGATTGGAGGACATTCGATTGAAGCTTGTGCCTGTGAAACTCAAACTGGAAGAATACCATGTAATTCGGTTATAAAAGTTCAATTTTCTCCGGCAGTTTTAATGGTTTTATCAATATTCATGGGATTTGTAATTCAGCGAGAATGAGCGGATTTCGTTTTGTCCGATACAATTTTAAAAGATAATGCAAAAGAAAAACTTTCTATAATTTTCTAACAATGTTCGTATTTAGAACTATTGACAATGTGTACTAATATCGCAAACACGAAATACAGTAATGGATATTTTTTATTTACTATGAACATCTGATACAGATCATCATTGACTAAAAGATATGATACACGTAAAAAATTACACATTCCTAAAAAAGAACCAGAATGACTTTGGTTGCACGACGATTAATAAGAAATTAAATAACAATAATAAAAATTCTAAAAAAACCTATACACAATGATAAAAGTTTCCAAGAGTCATTAGAAACTAAGCACAATAACGGTGGCTCTCGAGTCAGGAAATTTTTCATTTCACCGCGAATACCCTCGACAATGCCTAAAATTAAAAAATAGTGAAAGCTCCTTCCACGCGCATTACACGTTCCTAAAGAATACGCAATGAGCTAGAAACTCATTGAAAACATTTTTTCCTAAAACAAGCGAGTTTACATGTTCCATAAAATCTCATTAAAAACTTTCGTTTGAGTAATTCTCGTGATAACAGTCATCAAATCATGACAAAAACGTCATTTTGAAAAATACGATGGTTCAAAAAAATCGCGCAGTATCAGTTAGTTAGTAAAAATGTTGGTTGTTCAATTAGGCCTTAAAAGTAACAAATAATACTTTAATCAGTCATAGGTTGATATAATGTCCAGTGATTTTCAAGTTTAGCATACTTTTAGATAAAGTATTATACGTTTTTCAAATAGTCAGTATTTTTTTCGTGAGAATTGAATGTGAATTCGCAATTTTCAATTTTCTAAAAATTGAAATTCGATACAGAAAAAATCCATTTTTTTGACATTATTTATTCCCGAAAAACAAAAAAAAAAAAAAAAAAAAAAAAAAAAAAAAAAAAAAAAAAAAAAAAAAAAAAAAAAAAAAAAAAAAAAAAAAAAAAAAAAAAAAAAAAAACCAAAAAATGACAATCTTAAATCGATGCCACAATAGCGTCTACGTCTCACTCCCTACTTTTTATAAAACGTTTGTAAATGTCGTCAAAAAGACTTGGTCGTTTCTAAATGGTTCGTAGATATACAAAGAAAATTCGATATCATGGGTCATTGGCTAAATTGTACAAAATTGCACGACACGTCGAGTTACACGTGAATTCCGAGTCGTAAATTGCGGTGCGATGACGAATCACGGACAATCAATATGTATATGGCAGTTACAAAGTACGAGCTTACAAGTATTAGGTTGCCCCGTCATTTTAACCTATTCAATGACAAAATACTTATGCGATCCAAGATTTACATCTTCTTCCCGATTTCGAACGAGCCGTATCAAAAGTTAGTATTTTTCCATTAAATAATTCTGCGGAAGCCGTCGACAAACTTGCATTTTTTGGAGGTCAGTTGACCTTGGTTGACGCGCGTATCACATTTATTTTCCGGCGGTTGAGTGGGCGAGGGATGATCGTGGACAGATCGATAATCGTCAACAAATTTCCACTCCCGTGCAGCTGTGCGCTACATGCAAGTCTCGAATACGAGAGCGTTGCGGGTCGAATTTCAGAAGGCCTCCACGAAACTCGCTGGAAAGAGACCTTTTCGATTCGTGCGTTGTTGGATTCCGCTCATCCATCCTGGAAATAGAAACATAAATTTTCGATTTGGTTTCTAATATAAGAGTTCAATATTCGGTAAATTTTTTCCAAAACCCGAATAAATCAACGTATAACAAGGACGTAACCAGAAATTTCGTTCGGAGGGGGCTAAGGCGATTTTTACAAACGATTACATCATTTTTACAAACATATTCACGATTTCATTCAACAAGTTTGAAAAGTGAAGTTTTATTGGGGAATTATGAAAATTTCAGAATTCTCAGAATTTTCAGAACCCTAGTGATTCTAGTGTTTATAAAAACCCTATAAAAAATTTTTATAAAAATGTTTATAAGGTCGGTTTTATGAAAGTTTTATAAAATTTGCATTTTTTATAAAGTGGTTTTATAAAAGCTTTATAAAAAAGTTTTTTTAATAAAAAAGTTTTTTTTCAACATTTCAAAAAATATGCAAAAATTTTTCTAACCTTTTTTGGATCATTTTGCTCATGTATACATATCATTTTTCATCAGTTTATGAGGCTCTTGCTCAAATTTCGTTTCAGAAGAAATTTAAAAATTTTTTGGAGGCAGCGAGATTTGAATTTGCAACCTTTGCATCAGAAATCCGATAGTCCACTTTCTTGTCCATCAAATCTATGTCAATTTGGATGCTTATTTTCAATTTGAGTTGAGGAATTTTCAAATCTTATAAAATCATATGTTTTTACGTTTTGAAATTGCTAAAAAATATTATGAACATGATTTTCTATTCCCTTACGTAATAAAAACGTATCAAATATTACTATGAGAGAAATTCCTTACATCAGGAAAGTTTTTTTATAAAAATATGAAACTTTCCATAAAAATCGCGAAGTTTTTATGAAAAATAAAGATTTTATAAGAAAATTTGGAGGCTTTTAATTGTTTTTATAAAAAAAATGAGTTGTACGAATATTTCGACAGATTTTATAAAAAAAATTTTTTTATACAGTTTTTATCAAACCACTTTATAAAAATCGAAAATTGTCTATAACTTTTATAGAATCAACCTTATAAAAAAACGAATTTTTATAAATAACTCACTGATTTTATAAAGATTTTGCCTGTTTTTATAAAAACTAATTACTAGGGAACTTTCTGATCACTTTCAAATCTCTGCAATTTCCAAAATTTTTACTTTAAACTTTGAAAATTCGCGAAATTTTTGAGAATCTTGAAATGTTCGAAATGTCCAAATAATTCAAGTTTCTCAAAGTTTCAGAAATTCGTAAAATTTTCGGAATGTCAATAACTATCGAAGTATTGCAAATTGTCAGAATGTTCAAAATTTTTTCAAATCTCTGAAATTGTAAAAATTTTCGGAATTCCGAAAAATTTGAAAATTCCACAAAGTTTGAAAATTTTGAAAATCTCTTAACTTCGAAATTTATCAAAATAGTCGAAAATCGTGAAATATAATGAAAATGTTACAAACTAAACAACTAAATAAAAGTTTCTCGAAATGTGGGAAATACATAAAATGTTTAAAATTTCATTATTATAGAAACTGCCTTAATTCTCAAGATTTTCGAAACTTTTTTAAACCTCTGAAATTTCTAAAATTTTTGGAACTATTGTAAAAAAAATACTAAAAACTTTCGAAATTATCTAAATTATCAAAAATCTTGAAATGTTCCAAATAATCAAGTTTCTCAAAATGTGAAGAATACGTAAAATTTTGGTAATCAAGAATAATAAAAATATTGTACATTTCCAGAACTCTTGAAACTTTTACAAATCTCTGAAATTTACGAAAATTTTGAAATTCTCGAAGTTTTCAGAATTCAAATGATTTCCGAAACTCTTAAAAAACTTCAATTTTGGAAATTTCTCAAAATTGTTGAAAATCTTGAAATGTTAGAAATATCCCAAATTCTTAAGTTTCCCGAAATGTTGAGAATTCGTAAAATTTTCGTAATTTCAATTATGATAATATTATGCAGTTTTAGAATTTCAAAATTTTCTTACAAACTCAAAATTTTCCAAAATTTTTGAAATTTTCAAATTTCTAAAAACATCTAAAATTCTAGAAATCCTCCAAACTCTCAAAATTCCCAAAATTCTTGAAAATCTTGAAATGTTAAAAATGTTCAAAATTATCATGTTCCTCGAAAATTTCAACACTTGTGAAAATCATTATTTTTCAACTATTTTTTTCAAAATATACTTTTTGACACTGTGCTAGATTTTTCAAATTCTCCAGAATTTCCGGGAAGGCTTCAGTTCCCTCAGCCCCCTCCCTGGCTACGTGCTTCATCCAAAATTTACGAAAAATCCTAAAAACTCATTAAAACTCATTTAAACAAACCATCTTCGCGTTTTTTGTGAACGTAGATTATATCACCAACGCGGAGTTCCAGCTCGAATTCACTATTCGGCGGATACGGCACGATGCACCGAAATCTGTACACTCGTTCCCTAAAAACCACAATATTCAATTATGAATAAATTTCTTCATAATCCAAATAACCTCCAAAACAAACAAAAAAAAAACTTACCGTGACGAAGACTGCTTCCCCTGTTTCCCCATCCCACCATCGAGAGAATTGCTCTTGCGATGCTGATTTCCCGAAGCCATAACCTCACTAGCCTCTTCTGACCTGTCGACAATATTTACAAAAAAACCCCATTATTTCCCAAATCGTCACCCGGCAATATAATTCAACCTGAAACCTCATTTCGACAGAAAACAGACCGAAACCTGCGACAGTGACCACAATTGTACTCATGCAATTGTACAACGACAATGTTTTTTCAAACAACGAACGAAAAGCATGCTTGGAAGCAAAGGAAATGAAGATAAGCACGAAGAAAGTCCTGCTCCATTGACGCTGGCATTCGTTTGGTGGAAGAAGACAGAGAAACCGGCGTGTTTCATTGAGTTCACAACTAACCTCTGGGTCAACGGTAGGGGTAAAGAGGGATGTTCCTTGCGCTTTATTCTCTGGGAAGTTCCACCGTGTGCAGGTTGCGAGCGATGAAGAACGCTCGGCGCGCTCGCATCCTTCGTCGGCGTCATCTGCAGCAATTTACTCGGGCAGGAACCGGATCTAGTTTTACCATTTCGTTCCAAATAACCCATTAATGTCCTTTTTTTCCACTTGAGCACTTCATTTTGGTGCATTTTGTGAGACTCACTATCGAGTTACCAGGGTGTATAGCGATCACAAGCAATTTTTATTCTTGTAAGCAGGGTGACCGAAAAAAATTTTTTTACAGAACAAATATTTGAATGAATATTTCACTGATATTCTGTATTTTCGTGAATTTTTTTTACTTTTTCGTGTGTTCTGGTTCAAATTAACTCGCGTTCCAACCGACGAAAAGTGACGAACGAATCGAAGCATTTTTTTTTTTTTTTTTTTCAAAATCGGAAGTAATGCAAATTGTACAAATTATAATAATTGAAAATGCCGAAAGTTGAACAAAGTTCCTTATCTTCGGAATTTAGTTGTGTAAAATGAGTGTAGATGATCGGTAGAGATTATTTATTTTAGAAAATCTTCGACATTGTGTCATACTGTACAGTAATCAATTTAATGACCAGAAAGTATAGGCAAAATAAATTAATATCGTAAATATTTCATATTTATCGAAAAGTTAGTTAGTTGAGTGGTTTTTCGTGAATAATAAATAAACTTTTCGACGTTTTTACGTAAATATTGTCGGTTGCCCTCAACAAAATTGCACGACAACATGAATTTTCTCCTATACGAATGTATTTATTTTTATCAGATGGCCTAAAAAATACGTATGTTTCATGATTCTTATAAAAAATTCACTAAAATGAAAATTTTTGCAAATTGACGATTCAATAATGCAAAATGAAAAAGTAGTTAAATTATTTGCGAAAAAAAAAAATCTCTCCAGCGGGGAATCGAACCCCGGTCTCCCGCGTGACAGGCGGGGATACTTACCACTATACTACTGAAGAATTAAATTTCATAGAACTATTAAATTATACGTGGAACACGTAGAGATTAAGGGATGAAATAACGATTAAAAATTTCCGTAAAATTCAAGGACATTCGTGAATTTATCAAATTTGCAAGTTTTACTCATTTTTTTCTTCGCTAGACACCCTGCTCAAAATTTTTTCGCATTGTACCAGAGAAATTTGATTTTCAAAATTTTTAATCCTAAATGACATTTTTTTATTTAACGCAGTGTATCAAGAATTTAAAATTTCGTATTTTATTCAACGTTATAAAAGACAAAATGTGTACTGTTAAAAAAATTTCATACGCGAAAAGACAGGAGTAAAAATGAAACAAAATACCACATTATTATTAATATTAGCAAGTTATAACACTTGTAGAAAATTATTTGAAAGAAAACTCTGAAAAATACCGTTCAAAAAATTTACGAATAGCAAAATTGCGAAACTGGTAAGTCAACACTAACAAAAAAAATACGAATCGGCAAAACAATTTTTTTATCCAACGCTGTGAAAAAATTGTTTACTTTTTCCCCCATCGCCATTTTTCAAACGCACTTTTTAGGATAAAATAAAGTTTTCGCAACTAGTGTAACAATGATTTTTCAACTCGTGTGACTGTGACTCGTGAAACCTCACATTCGTTAAAAAATGAGTAATCATTGCTCATGAGTAATCATTTGTTAGGAAGCTCATCAACATCAACACTGGTCAAAACATGACAACATTCAGTAATGAACGCAAAATCATCAAGCATTTGTGCGATCACTCATTAGAATTTTTAGTTCATGCACGTCGACAAAATATGTGCTCCATGACAAACAATTATTGCGACACAAAAATGCAACAGTGCAATTGTTAAAATGTCAAAACTAAAAACGTGAAGAGTCATTCAATACGAATTATTTCACGAGAGTAAAAATGCTGATAACTGTAAACGAAAAAAAGTATTACCAGTGTTCCAACTGAACTGAATAGTAATACTTTCATTTTGTTTCCACGACTTCAACAAATCTGAGATTTTTTATTTTATTTCTAAATTCTCGTTTCTAGCTTGGACTCATGGAATTAGACCAAAATAAATTGTAATAATAAAAAAAACCTCACCGAACGTGGTGAACCGGAGTCGCGGAAGAAGTGCTGCAATTGCCATCATCGAACACGGGATTGTCCATTGAGTATGTTGACGGCGGTGGCGATTTAGACTTTTTTATATTGGTCAGGCGACGCATCAAAGAAACGCCTTTATCTTTTTTCTCTTTTGTCTGCAAAAAACCAAAACTCATAAAGAACTTTGTAGAAGTCAGTTTTTAATTAAAATAGATAAATATTTTTTGCAATATTTTGCCTCTATGCATTTTCAAAAATATTTATCGGATAACAAAATAACTACAGCACTTATTGACATGATTTTCACCAATTTCAGTCGACTGTAAAAATCGACAAATTTATGTCAAAATTGACGAACGACCAAATTAGGATATTCAAGGAAAAAAATGAACAAACCTTCTCGGCACTTTTGAGATTACTCGTAGCCGGAGACGAGCTTGTCGGAGATGTTACATTACTTGCATTTCTGCTTGGCGTCGCAACAGCGGTAACTGTCGCTGGTAACATTTTTCCGGGAGAGACTAAAACAAACGAATCATCATTATTTGTTGTACACAATTCTAGTAATGTAACAATAGGAATCAAATAGAAAAGCACATATGAATTCTATAAAAAAATATACTCAAAAATCCTACTCAGTTACAAAAGTTTAAAAAAATTTTTCAATTTCGGAAAATCCTCCTAAATTCTACAAATAATCTATAAAGATACAAAATATTCCGATGATTCCAATATCATCAGAATTTTTCCATGAAGGCCTTGGAGTAATTAAAAACGCTCACCAGCGTTCGCACCTGAAGTGTGACTTTTCGCGACGGAAGGTGCGGTAGGAGGTGGCTCGGTAGGTCTGGGCGGAGGAGTCTGGTCGTGGCCCCGCTGTCGCTGGCCGTGCCAGGACGAGGACAAAGCGGTTGCAGGACTTGCTGCCCGAGGCGGCAGTTCAGGCGGCGGCAGCGACCGTGCGTTATATGGCTGAGCAATTTCGTTTTTATTCTTGATGTGCGTTACGGCGGGGAGTCTCGAGTCGGCAGCGGATTGCGAAGACATCGGGGTCGAACTCGGCTGGGTTGTGGTGTTCGGCGAACTGCGACATGCACTGCGCTGACACCTGAAAAAAAGTTATTCATGTATTCAACATTTCTGGTGTTTAATTAAACTCAAATCTCGAAATCAAAAACTTCTAACTTAAAATTGTTACATTTTATTAAATTCATTCTAAATTCATAAAATTTAGAATGAATTTATAAAACTCATCTCTAAAAAAAGGTCAATCTCCGAAAATTTTCACTCAGCACTTCAGACTCTTGCGAAATAATTCTCAATAAATAAAAGAATCTCAAGGATCAAAATTACATTGTTAAGGTCATATCTTTGATTTTCGAGTTTCAAAATTTTTCGCTGAAAATTTGTATAATTGTAATTGGACGTATTTGTGATATGTTTGCAAAATTTTTAGTCGATTGACTGACTGCGAAAAAAAATATTTAATGTCAAAGTCGACTCCAAATACACAAGGGGTATAGGGCTCAAGACACTATATTCATTATATTGAAAAAACGAGTCCGGATTTTTCCATAAAAAATACGCGAAAAGAAACGCCGCACGTTAGCTAAAAGTAAGTGTCAAAATTTTCATGTTTCACTGATTAGTTTTCTCAAAAATCACGCTTGAATGTCAAAAATCGTCGTTTTGGAGAAACGACAGCTAGAATGAGTACATATATC
Source organism: Platygaster equestris (assembly GCA_030522785.1). NCBI lineage: Eukaryota > Metazoa > Arthropoda > Insecta > Hymenoptera > Platygastridae > Platygaster > Platygaster equestris. The sequence continues at coordinate 13,909 of JAPYZK010001402.1, read as the reverse complement.
ACATAAGCAGACACAATATCGCGCTCCCATTGGTTCTCATATGGGGAATTGAAATGTGATGTATATTGTGATATGCATAGACAGGGGATATATATGGACATATGGTACGAGTACAATCCGGAAAAACTTTTGGAATCGATTGTACCAAAGATAACATCAATTTTTTATAACATTAATTAATACTATTCTACAACAAACTCTATTTTCACTAAATTTCATTTCCTAGTCTATCAACATTACGAAACTATCCAACTACTAACTTATTCGCCGGCGCCACATAGTTTCCCGGAAAAACCCCACATTTCTGTGTGCGGTTCGAAGTGCCCTTGAACCATCCATCCTGACACTGCTCAGTGACCATGTAAATTCCACCTTTCCTCAACTCCAGCTCGTCCGATTTTTGCGGTTTGTACGGGTACAAAGCCACGTAGGCCACGGGCATCGAATTGCTTTCCGTGGAACTTGCATGGTTCTGGGAGTGTTGGGCGAGTACCAAATCGCTGCTCCCGCTGCGTCGATGTCGATGCTGACTCGCGCTGTTCTGTTCGAAAAGCGCCGGGTCCACGGGCGGACTTAAAATTTCGGCGCTGTGCCTATGGTTAGGATGGGAGTGGTGGCCGGAATTCATGGCCGTGAAACTGTGGCGTTTCACGCTTTGACTATTTCCCGCAGCCAAAGGCGAATTCGCTGGGCTGCTGGGGCTGCTCGGCGTTGTGGAGCTGCTCGACGTACTGGAACTGTTGGGCGTGTTCGGCGTTGTGGTCGTGGAACTGCCGCCGGAGGAGACGTTCGAGCCCGTGTCGGTTGCGGGTAAAGCCGTTGCCTGGGGAACGAAAATACGAATCTATTCAACTATTTCACATTAAAAATACCATGATATTCTAAAAATGTATAATATTCGCAGCAATATTTTATGATTATCCTAACATACTTTTTTCGAATCTTAATTTTATTAAATTATACAGACACAAATGTTACGTCCTCCAAGTCGTACATACCGCGATAACTTGGGGTCGCGGCTGACTCAACGCCTCCACATTTCTCGAATGGTCAGTCGGGATCAAAGGGGTGGTTTCATCATTAGTAGGGGTGGGGGGTGCAACTCTCGAAGGGCCAGGTTGAACACTGCAAATTTCGAGTTAATTACACAGGGTTCTAATGTTGTTAATATTTTCAATCGAAGTGAGTTAAAACGAATGCAAATAATAAAAATTGTTCACAAAAGAACGCCCAAAATCCTCACTTTGTCGAAAATTTCATTAATGCTCTGGCGACGCTGTTCAACTCGACGAAAGCTAAGGGAAAAATGCCGACGCGGTCCAAAAGTTTGCCCTCGGCCCAATTTTCGTCCACTCGCCGGATGACACTTATTATTTCACCCTAGAAATAAACATTGAAATAAAAAACAATTATTTATTGACGAAAATCTTGCAGTGCAAGCAATTTTCGCGTGTTCGTACTTTATTGAATGTGAGGCAACCGTCGTCATCATTGTTGGACATTCTGAAGTCGTAGAGAGCTTTGCATTGTGGAACATGAGGAGGCAGTGGAGTCATGACCTAGAAATAAGACAATATAGGGATCAATGATTAACTTATCACGATTAGGAAATGAACTTTTAATATGTGATTTAAACTTACGATTAGTTTTTGATTAAATCCAAATTGATTGAACCATTTTTTTATTGATTAAATGAGTAATACCTGAACATATGCCAATGGGAAAACTCCTTGGTTTGGACCACATTCTCCAAAATACCAATTATTGTCGATCTTTTTACGTAAAAGAACAACGTCTCCTTTTTTGAAGCTCAGGTCACTGTGAAAAAAAAAAAGATACACAATAGAGTTGGGAAAATTTGTTGAAATCATCAGAAAATTTTACAAATTAAAAATGAATCTAAAAATGTTTGCAATAATGCCGTTGTAACAAAATTCCTTAAAAATCCAAAATTCTCTCCTCAATCTTAAAATACAAAATGCAATGAACTCTTTGAGCTTACAAAAATACATAATAAATAAACAAACATCATATACATATAACACCAACAACACAATGTCATAAAAACAATCAAAAAAATTACCCAGGTATTTTCGAAATATAGTCGTAAATAGCCACCCCGTAAGGTCGACTGTAACTGTGAGTCGGTTGCTTGACAATGGAGCTGACATGTCTGGCAGGGGTACAGGCAGCCGAAACCGGCGACGGACTCGTCGCGACCGCCGGTGCACCCTGGTTCCCCAGGACCAGTTGCGGCCCTGCGTTAATTCCTCTCGTCGGGGTCTTCCTGGGGGCGGCATTTTTCATTCCCTCAAGAATTCTCATCAACAACACATTCGGGGGTAGATCATCGATCTTTGCGTCCACCAGGACGCGGCACTCCGGGCACCTCAATTCCCGGTGCGTGACGACGATCTCTTCCAGGCATTTTTTGCAGAAGGTGTGCTGGCACGGGAGCACCTTGCTCGAGGTGTCGAGTCGCTCGAGGCACACTGAGCACTCCAGGAGGTCGTTCAACATGCACTCGTCCATCTCGGTCAAGTTTTTCGCGGGAAAACAAGAAAACGCGAAAAACCAAGATTTCCCGGGTTCGAACGCAACCGTGTTGCTGGGTGATCAATGCATCGTTACCTCGTTTCGTGGAGGCCACGATTTTCCCGGGACGTTTTCTTCAAGAAATGACATTTCGCGGAAAGAACGAAGACTTGGTTTTGATCAGTTTTGATCGAATACAGCGTTTAAGCCGTTTAAGGAGTTGTATCCGCCTTGCACCATTGTCAATGCACAGTCAATGCAATTTAAAAAAAAAAATTCGATAAAATCAGATAAGATACAAGGTATACAATTCTCTCTCTCTGTGAGGTGGAGGTTTTTTGCAGATAAAGATGGCGAAATATTATGCACTATCAGTTTTTTGTGATGTGTTGTGATTGTTACATTTTTCTGATGGCTATTGGCTCTCCACATGTGGTGGAAACTAGAAAGTAAACAAATCGGCTGTGTGTTATCTGCTGTTATCAGAGCAGCTGTCATTCGATTGCAATGGATTGTAGTGTCTCTGATGCATTACGAGTGATTTTTTCATGAATTTTCGACGAAATCGAATCGCAGAGAAGGTGAGAACGTAATTTTGTTGATTTGTGGTTTTTCGAGGAGCAATTTTCACCGAATGTTTAGAGTGAATGATGGTTTTAACATTTTATACCTTTAAGCCGCTAAATTCGAAAACTCCGAAATGTCAAAATTTTGTGAATTTTGGAATTTGATATTTATCCGTTCCTGTCATTTCACTATACGAAAATGTTTCGTTTTTCCCTGGTAGGGGAATTCAAAAAATAAAAAATGTAAATCTACCTTGCTTATACACTAAAACTTGAAAAAAATTAAAGTTTTGAAAACCATTTCAGAATGCAAATTTTATTTTTTCAGAAAAATGGCAGAGTCGTTGGCGTCAAAAATTCAGTTCCAAGAATTCTGTGAATTGTTGGAACGCGTTCGTGCAGAAAAACCTCGGAAAACTGAGAAACTGAAAGCATTTTTCGAAAAATGCAGAAATCTCATTCCAAAATTGAAAAAAGAGAACCCGAATGCAGTAAAATTATTTCCATTTTTGTTTTGGAATATATTCTCATCACTTTTTGAAAACAATAATTTTCCAATCCTTTTTTCAGCATACATCACTTTTTCCTATAATGAGACTACTTTTACCAAATCTTGACAGAGATCGGGAACCTTATTTATTGAAAGAAAAATCTTTAGCTAGTGTCTATACCAGTATATTTGGCCTGAAGAAAAACAGCGAACAGTCGAATCAACTCGTGAATTACACGTAAGGAAAAAATGAGTCAAAAATTCAAGACCTGTGGACGAATTATCTGTTAACTTATACACTAATAGTCCAATGAAACACCTCTCAGAACACCTGCTTCGGACAATGACACAAACAGTAGAGATTTTGCCGAACGAGTCTTCAGGGTCTTGAAAAATCAACTTCAGCAAAAATACAGCAACTTCACAATCGCTGACATCAACGCATTTCTAGATGAAATAACAGTCAAAACTGACAAAAAAAAGAAGGAAATAACATGGAAAAATTTGATCTATGAGCTGAGTGCAATAGAGTTGAAATGGATCACGAGAATCATACTCAAAGATTTACGATTGGGTCTAGGTCACAAAGGAATTTTTGATTGTAATTTCTACGGAACGTCGTATATACTCAAACTGTAAAATTTTGTATTGGACATAATTTTGGAAAATTACAATTTTTTAGCTTTTCACTCAGAAGCGGAAAATTTTTATAACGCTCAGTCAAATCTTCGCACGATTTGTGACGAATTGACCACTCCTGTGAATTTGAAAAGGAGCAGCATGAAAATAACGCTGTTCACTCACTTTCGGCCTATGCTTTTGGAGCGATGCAAATTTGAGGACGTGAGAAAACTTTTCGATGGGGAGGAAAAGCGATATTTCATCCAAACGAAACATGATGGGGAACGTTCACAAATACACATGAGAAATGGGCGATTCGCGTATTTTACTAGAAATGGAATCAATATTGCATCAAAGCCTGGATATGGCGAATTTCAGGATTCGGGTGTGTTTTTCTAAATTTCTAGTGGACAAAAAAATGAGTAAAAACCACAAATTCGATGAATTTACGAACATCCTTGAATTTTACGGAAATTTTAATTTCTTCCTTTAATCACTACGAATGTTAAATACGCTGTAATAGTCCCAATCGTTGTCATCTTCAGTAGTCACGCGGGAGACCGGGGTTCGATTCCCCGCTGAAGAGATTTTTTTTTTCTACTTCGCGGATAATCGAACTTCTTTCAAATTTTGCATGAATAAATCGTCGATTCGCAAAAATTTCAATATTAGTGAATTTCTTTATATCGTTATAAAGTTTCTATTTTTTAATAGGTGGTTTTCTGTCAAGAGAAATTATGAGTCTCTTGAAAAAATGCGTTCATTCCGTAATTCTCGACGGAGAACTCATGGGCTGGCATAGAGAAAAAAAGCAGTTAGGTTCTAAAGGGATGACTTACGACGTGAAAAATTTAGGCCCGAATTCCGCTCATCAGCCATGTTTTATCGCATTTGATATAATTCTTTACAACGAGGAATTACTCGTCGACAAACCTTACCATGAAAGGCTGACTGTTTTGAACAGTATTTTCGAAGAAAAAGAAGGAATCATACTTAAAAGCAAAACCGACGTCATAAGTTCCAGGTACACATTTTATTGGCGATCAATTCAATAACAAGAGCAAAATAGTTGCGAACACACTTTTTCCACGGCCTTGAATGATCTAAGTTATTTGTATTATGTTTCAGTAATGACCTCGTCACTTTTTTCAACGAAAGCTTGCAAAATGATGACGAGGGAGTCGTTCTGAAAAAATATGATTGCACTTACAAACCGAACGTAAGAGAGAAAAGTGGATGTTACAAAATTAAAGCTGAAGTGAGTAATACTGCGCGACAAACATTGAACTTTTTTTTTCATCTGAGAAAGTGATAGCATAAATGGGTTCCTGGTAACCCCCATAGACTATTCCTAAAGGGATTTTTACGGGTTAGCTCGAATAAGGGAGATATAAACAATTACATTTTTTTAAAAATAAAAGGCTCTAGAAGCATCATTTCTTATCCGATTTTGAAAATTCAAAATGTCGTGAGCATTTTTCAGTACGACAATTCTATTTTCAGGGTCAGTTCTCAAAAATTTGGATTATTTTTCGAAAATAAAAATTTGGTGGGAAATGAGCGAAGCGTGACTAATCCAGGGCTCCAACCGCGCGCAATAGGGGGTCGAAAAGGCTCGAGTGACCATTGTTCGAGGTCCCAGGGGGGCAGAGGCGCTTATCCTCGCTTCATTTACATACTATTTTCTAATGTTGCCGGGAATTAATTTTTTTTACAATTTTCATCTATTAGAATTAATTCTAAAGTTTCTAAATTTTGGAAATTTCTATATTTTGCTGATCGAGTTTTCGATTCGACAAAATTCTGTGGGTCACAATTTTCATGAATTCCGTAAATTATCGTAGTTTCTATTGCTTGATTTTTTTAAATTTCAATTCTCTCAGTTAATATTGGTATTTGATGGAATGAGAAATCCCAATTTTTATGAAATTTACATTTTACATTTTAAAGCATTTTAGAGACTTAATATTTAAGGGATTAATGTTGTTACTGAAAATTACTTTTTTTATGACAATTTTTTTATGAAAAATATTATGGAAATTGTGAAGTACTGCATTTCCAGCATAAAAAATTTTTTAATGAAATAATCGGCAAATTGATAGATGTAAAAGAAGACTGATTTTACTTCACCGCGGGGATAGTGAAGAAGAAAATGATTCAGAGAACGAATCTGCAAACGAGTCATCAGCATCAGATTCATCGGATTCAGATTAAAAGTAATGATTGTGAAAATAATGACCCGTGAGACATCCAGTAATCGAATAAGACTTGCCAAGTGTTTTCGAAATATTATTAGTCGATTCCGGAATTCCAAAATATTCAAACCTCAAAAACTATGTGAATTTGCTATTAAAATATTGAGAATAAATTTTTATAAAAATTGTCATAAAGAAAGTAATTTCCAGTAAAAACATTAATCCCTTTAATACTAAGTCTCTAAAATGCTTTAAAATGTAAAATATCGATTTCATAAAAATTGGGAATTCTCATTTCATCAAATTGTAATATTAAGACTGAGAGAATTAAAATTTAAAAAAATCAAGCAATAGAAACTACGATAATTTACGGAATTCATGAAAATTGTGACCCACAGAATTTTGTTAATGTCGAATCGAAAACTCGATCAACAAAATATAGAAATTTCCAAAATTTAGAAAATGTAGAATTAATTTTAATCGATGAAAATTGTAAAAAAAAGTAATTCCCGGCACCATTAGAAAATAGTATGTAAATGAAGCGAGGATAAGCGCCTGCCCCCCTGGGACCTCGAACAATAGTCGCTCGAGCCTTTCGACCCCCTGTTGCGCGCGGTTGGAGCCCTGGATTAGTCACGCTTCGCTTATATCCCACCAAATTTTAATTTTCGAAAAATAATCAAAATTTTTGAGAATTGACCCCGAAAATAGAATTGTCGTACTGAAAAATGCTCACACCATTTTGAATTTTCAAAATTGGATGAGAAATGACGCTTCTAGAGCCTTTTATTTAAAAACAAAAATGTAATTGTTTATATCTCCCTTATTCGAGCTAACCCGTAAAAATCCCTTTAGGGATAGTCTATGGGCGTTACCAGGAACCCATTTATGCTATCACTTTCCCAAATGAAAAAATGTGTTGCACAGTGTAATTTGAAAATTGATAGCAGTAATATTTTTTTCGAGCCATCTCATTATTTTTTGTATATTTTTATAGCTGTCTTTTTTCCTGAAGTACTTCTTCGATTAATTGTACGTTTTCGATCTATTCTTATTGCAGTATTCGGAAAATTTAATCCAAGACATAGATATGGTGATTTTGGGCGCATTTTATGGGCAAGGTACCTGGGCTGGATTGCCGAATTCGTTTCTTGTGGGAATCACCGTAACTCCCGATGTACAAGGAGCTACCCCACAAGTATTCCACCCGGTAGTTGCCGTTAGCACGGGAATAAATCACCAAGCTCTCAAAGAGCTTCAAGTGAAGTTCGAAAAAAAATGGACAAAAAGTTGCCCAAAAAACGTCGTCAAACCAAAGGTATAACTCTTAGGGGTTGTGCACAAATTCTTACGATAAGAAAAATATATCAAAAGTTATATTTCAAGAGTTGTCAGCAATTGTGGACAATTATATGGAAATTTTAACTCATTTTCAGCAAAAAAATCTACCGGATTTATGGATCGACCCACGAGAGTCAATAGTTTTACAGTTACGAGCCTCAGAAATAATAAAAAACCATGATTATGATTTTGGCTACACCCTAAGATTCCCTAGGGTGGTCAAAATTCGAGAAGACAAACCCTTTTTCGATGTTTGCACAACCAAAGAATTCTTGTCACTCTTGAAGGTCAGAAAACTGCACTAACTACGAATACTTTTATATTTTAGCCTTGTCCTACTTTTCGGATTTCATACAATTTTTCAAATGCGATTTTATATGGATTAAAATTCCAAAATACATGCAATTGGATATTGAAGAATTCATTTCTTTTTTTAGGACAAAGGAATGGTCCAAAAATTAACAAAACGCCAGGCAAAATTAGATGACCTTGAATCAGCCCCCGTCGCCAAAGCTCCAAGAAAATCGACTCGTTCGGCAGTGTCAAAAATCGACGAGCGTTCTTTGTGTGTAAACGGAAAAAATGTTCAAATGGAAACACGTTTGTTCCACGGAAAACAGTTTTGCGTTTTGAACGGAGACGACGAAATGTCAAAGCAAGAAGCTGAGAAATTGTTGTACGAACATGGCGCGAAATCAGTTTTAGCGAACCCGATGAGTCAGTGTCATTGTTTGCTCGTGGGAGACAGCAACACTGTAAGAATCGACGTACTAACGAAGAGTTATTGATTTTGAAAAATACTTATTTTTTCGTGAAGGTGAAAGTGAAAAATCTAATCGCCGGGAGAAATTACGACATTGTGCGATTAGACTGGTTGAAACGTGCGACTAAGAAGGAAAATATCCCGAAACTCGTGGACTTTCATCCTTGGGAACTGTTGGGCCAAAAGAAGGAAACGGAAAAGCGACTTGGAGAAATTTACGATGATATGTATGACAGTTATACTGATGATGCTGATTTGGAAAGCTTGAAACGATCATTGGAAAAGTCGAAGGAAAAGGTGAATTCATACTAGAAAATTTGATGAATATATTCGCCTCAAAAAATTTATAATTTTATCAATAATTTTTTGATAATTGACAAATTCAGGAACGTGAATCATTTTATTTTTACAGGTATCACAAATGAAGAATCCTTTGACATTAAAACAGTTCAAAAAGCTAGATAGAGAGATTTTTGGAAACGATGGGTCCCCGTATTCGGTTTTCCGCGGGAAAACGGGATACTTTTTGCATCCGGAGGACATCGAGCGTTTTCGGTTTTGTTTTTTAAGTGGCACTGTCACGGAAGAGATGTCTGACGCGAACTATATCTTCGCGGAAGAAAATTTGGATGGGAATTCTTTCCCAAACACAGCGAATTCCGTAGAAATAATCAACAGTAAGTGGATCGCTGATTGTTTTTTGCAGGGGAAATTATTACCTACTAATGATTACATCGTTTCTCGAACGTAAGAGAATTTCGATCAGAATTCCAAAGATTTGTAAAAATGGTGGAATATTTTTCGGAGAGATTTAATCAATTATTTACATACTATTATATGGGAAAATTATATTTACGAAAATGATTGATCTAATAATAATAAATATTTTTACGCGTGAATTATTGACTTTTTATTGGTTTATTTTTAGCGTAAATGAAATAATTAAGGGAATCTATCTAGAATTAAGAAAAATGGGAAAGGTAAAAAAAATTATGACGTACAAAAAGTTTTTCGGAATATAACGATTGAACGCTCTTTTTTTTCCTAGAGCGAGTACACGAATCGATATAAAAATAAAAAAAGTTGAGAAATTCACAGACTCGAATCGACCAAAATATCAAAATTTACCGAAAATTCCACTTTACGGAATCTTAGAATATAAAAATTCTATCAATCGAGTGATTTTCCAAATTCTAGTCATTAATCTCATTATTCCGATTTTTTATCATTCGGCGTCGAGCGATTCGTACGCCAACCTATACAAAAATTGTTTCGTTGTTTGGAGATGATTGTTACTTTTAAAATAGACCGCGTTAACGTCGAGAAACTGGGCACTGTCAGCGCGAAATGAAGTGACAGTAGGACAGTTCGCTCATTTAGCATCAACAAGCGAAGGCTTCGAAATAATTCCCGCCCAAGTCTGGCTTGTTTCGAGTGGAACGCAACGAGCATGCAGCTGCGATTCACAAGGAGCAGCTTTCAGTGATCTTCACTTTTTGCTCGTTCGCGTTTTTACGTGGTTTGCGAAATCTCTTCCTCGGGTTTTGCTCGGTTTCTCTCACATTTTCCACCGAGTCGCGAACTCCCTTATGAAGAGTACTACTGTACCACACCAAGTAGGTAGGGGTTCCATGGCAGGGTAAGAAAAGAGGGAAGGGACCCAGAAACCTCACTAGGTGAGGTATGGGGTAACCAAAATTTGGTTCTAAATTTTATACGATAAAATAAATTATTTGCTTGAACGTTGTGTGAGTTGAGATATTTTCAGCACTTTCGAAACTTTCAGACTTCCGAATTCTCCATACGGTAAGCAGATCGTCAATTTTGAAAGATATGATCATTTTAGAAAATATGAACTTCGAAATTTTTTCTTCGACACAATTCAAATTCTGAAGTGAAAAAAATTGGAAAAAATGTAACCCAAGGAATGAATGAATACCGAGTGAAAACTCGGGAAATTGAAAATTCTGAATTCCCTCGAAGTTCAATTCAAAATTTGAGAAATCAATGTGAAGTACAATTTGGCTGGTTGGAAATGTAGAAATGTTCGGAAAGTACTGGCAGTTACGAGTATACAATTTTAGTATCGCGCGTCTCGTTAGCGAAATGAAGAAACGCGCCTTTTCCCTCGGGAAAGACGGGGTAATATATGAATATGAATGATGTCATTCCCGAGGCGTATCTACTTATAGACACGTCAACCCCGTGAGGAGACGCGTATTAATTGAGTTTCAAGATTTTCGGGCGCGTCCTCCTTCGGCCGGATTCTTCCGTGCCAGTTGCACCCCGTTCTATTATATTTCTCCCGCTGACTTACTTGAAACCTCGCACACGGCGATAATGTATTAAATAACCGCTCTTTCGCTTGTATTTTTTTCGCCTGTCAGTCAGGCTTCAAGCGCGAGACGAAAATTTGGAAACAACTCAATACTTTTCATCGACCTCCGGGATAAAAGAAACAACGTAGTACTCATAGAAACATTTTTTAAATTTCGACCATGAAGTTCTGATCCTTGGAATAATTTTTACGGGATTTGTCTCAAGATTTTACACATAAAAACTGAGGCGGCGGTGTGGGGGAGGGGGGGGGGGGGTAGAACTTGTTATTTTTTATTTTTGATAGACGAAAACTTAGTAATAATTTCTGTCTCTCAATCTTGAGAGAATTTTCTCTGGAAATGAATTTTCACAGAAATTTAAGGAAAAGTTTGCAAATTTTTTATCGGATCTTCCAAAGATTTAATTTTTTATCGATTACAGACGGTTTTTTCTAGATAATTGCTTTTCCTTGATCGGTGATGTTTTGGCGTTTCTTGGGGAATGCGTGGTAAAGTAGCTCGTGGATGACAAAGATTTTTCATTTTTTCGCATTGGCAAATTTTCTTGGCTCTCTGTGCTATCCGCACTATCAATTTCTCGGATCGGCATGTAACATTCGAGGTCGAGAGAACTTTGGGTAGACGATTTAGATGATAGTAGTTCGGGAATCTTAGAAAAACAAGTTTTCCGATTATTTTTATACCGTACTCTATTTTTTCTGGTATTTTGAAATTTGTCAAAACCAGGGGTGGGCGATACTATTGCTCTCTCTTTCTCACCAAACGACTGCTCTTATGGGTGAGAAAAGGACAGTTGCGTAGTTTCCCATCCCTAGTCAAAACGTTCCAAAACAGTGTATTAATTGGTTTTTCAAAATTAAATCGCTTGTATAGACTAACAAACTGTTCATTTTAAATAAAAAAATTATTAACGATCCAAAAGTTGGTCGTTTTTCCTGTAAACGATGTACAAAAAAAATTCAGAATTTCCAAACAGGAACTCCGAATACTTCAAATAAAATAAATCAATAATTACCTCATTGCTCAAAACCCGTGAATTCTTCAAGGAATATCTTTTTTTACGCGAATGTATCTCCTGGAGGTGAGAATTTTTCTGTTCTAAATACATGTCTTCGTGAACAAGATCTTTTACATATTTTCTGTCGTGGTTTTTCCGCGACGAATTAATGTCCTGATCACATTCCAAAATTGGAAAATTGTTACATTCCGCGAAGTATTTTTTTCTCCTTGATCGATGGGATCGATGTTTCTATGTGGTAAAATGTGTTCGAATGATTTTTTCCGTCATTTTGCCGTCATGAAACGAACTAATGGTAACATGATGGAAAAATAATGTTACCAAAACGGACGTCTTCAATGATGGCACGAACATGCATAAATTATCGCGACCTCGAAAAATTTCTCTAATATCTCTGATTTCTTTGAGTCAAGTCATTGGCCCATCATTTGTCAGTGATTCAGACATGACTGCAATGATACCCTTTCGGAATCATCAGAGATATGAGAAATTTTTTCCAAGGCCGCAATCATTTACGGATGTTTGTGCCATCATAAGACGCCGTCCATTTTGGTACCAACGTTGTACCATCATCTGTAAATCATGATTCATACATCATTATACAATGATTGACAAATCGTTGAACTATCGAGAAGGGAAATTGTACTTATACAACTAATATTGAGAAATGATGTGCCTTTCAATGATATGATATGAATGATAAGCATATTGCGAACATCTATGAAAAATGCTCACTTTGTGGTGACACGAATGCCGGTTATCCTTGCGCCCTTCAGAACAACATTGCGCGCTCTCGAAATAATTACAGCTGGCGTGTTTCCTTCCGCAATCCACGTTCCGGGTTTCAAAGTGAGTCTCCGAACACGCGACCCACGTTTGGTGGCATTTGGTACATCTCTTTTTTCGAGGTTTGACGTCGCTGAAAAACCTTTTCGCGCGGTCCCTCGACGACGCGAGCGCTTCGATTGAAACCGATCCCTTCGGAAGAATGTACGTTTTTGTGCTCTCCGCTTTCGACGCTTTTTCTCTTTTATTATCTCCGTGCTAAGGGAATATGTTACAGTATATGGAAATAAAGATGAGATAAAGTTAAATTTTACAACAAAATTTTTGTGTACCTCATAGGGTTTTCCGTATACTCTTTCCCGATTTTCCGAAATCATCTCTAGAAATAATTTATTATTTACAGTATAATATTTCTCGTGAACACCCCAAAACTATTATAGTTGACAAAATAATTCGATATTGATGAAATTGTTGATCTCATTATAATTTTATCATGAGATTTATCATGACGATCATCATCCCATGATGGAAACTTTTTTCCATCCTTGTTACAAATAAATACGATTTCGATACCAAAATCCCGAGCAGCAGCAGAATCCGATATTGATAAAACTGTTGATCTCATTATAATTTTATCATGAGATTCATCATGATTATCATCATCCCATGATGGAAACTTTTTTCCATCCTTGTTAAAAATAAATACGATTTCGATACCAAAATCCAGAGCAGCAGCAGTCTTGTGAGATTTTTTCTGTCGATTGACCACTTCTGAGGGCCCTGAAACGTTAGAAACTGTGGTCGCATTCAAACAATAATAAAGTAAAATAATTCTATAATCCTTACATTGGGCCGGCAATGCATCCACAACTGTATAATTTGAGTTTTCGTTGTCTAAATACAAAAATATCAGTTGGTTATAATATATATGACAATAATGATAAGAGATTTTTACAAACCCTTTGGGACAGACGCATCTACTGGGTCGTCTGCAAGTGGAATATTGGATCTGAATATTATGTTTCGTTGAATGGCATTCCAATTGAAAAATAGCCATACAATACAAATTTTCCATGAACTTCGAAAAAGTGGGCCACAGTTCTCATTTGATTATCATTTAGCATTCGATGATGTGCGAATGAATGATTTTTCTTTTTTGTTCAACATTTTTCGTCAATCTTTTTTTTTTTTTTTTTTTTTTTTTTTTTTTTTTTTTTTTTTTTTTTTTTTTTTTTTTTGGTTTTTTTTTTCTTTT
>JAPYZK010001401.1:0-17847 GCA_030522785.1 Platygaster equestris | reverse complement strand
TTGCATCTTTGTTCAAACCGTTCACTATGTATTAATGAAAGAAAGAGAGTTTATAAATTAATTTAGGAATAGATTACGCCGTACACGCTCTTACTTGACTGACTGTACGTTCTCATTCTGCATGAACATTTTTTACCTTACCATACGTGATTCATAATATCATGTAGGTTATTTTACGACCATTAGATAAAATTTATGTATAACCAACGCAAATTTTTTACGAATTCAGATGTTCCATAGAATACCATGGATATAACCTAAAAGAACCTGAAAGAATTTGAATGGGTTCCTTTCAAGTTGATAGGGTCAGTGTAAGTTGTAGAACGCAATAACAGGCCTATCATTGATTGACAACACGAAAGCCAGGAAAAAGCCTAAAGATAATCACAGGACATTATCTTTCGAAACCTTCATTTCAGAACTCACCAAGTTGCGCGCCAAACATCAAAAGCGACTATGCTTAGCCAGATGAGATAGGTCATCCACATCAAGTAACGGAAGAACACTGTAGAGGAAATTCGGCTATACAGATAACTTCCAACGATCGCATATTCTGTATCATTGATCTTGAAGATGCAGACTCGCGTTTCAACACGCGAGTCTCCACCTTGATAGGACTACGTTTTTCACATCAAACATTCTAACAAGTGTCTACATTGTGCGCGTCGTTTTCTCCTCAATACTACGTTTAGAATTATTTTGTTAACTGTCACAGTTAAGCTTCAATGAAAGTTTCAACTGAGCTAGGTAGAGTTGGGTACCAGCCACAAGGCTACCTTCATGCAGAATTATTCACTTCAACGTTAATCTCGATCTTTAAAGTTTAAATGATGTCTACGACAATTTAAATGCCTCTACGACATGAAACTACTTTGCGGCCTTGGTACACAATCTACTGAAATTGGTTGTCATTATCAGTATCACGTGGGTTTTTCTCTTTCACTATGTTATTGTCATAAAGTTTCTCTATACTTACACAGTTCGCCTGGAAGAAGGACATTATATATAACGATACTCGACAGTTGTATGACGTGAACAAGGTATAGCATTGCCATCGCTGTTGTCATGCATAGAATCGCTCGCCGATAAATATTCTTCCTCTTCGGAAGTGAACAGTGAATAGCATGCGTCGCAATGATGGAAACCAGAGAAACGATGTAAAAACACAAAAGCACATATTCTGCCCAAACGTGTTGAATCTCATCAGAAAGGCAAATCAAAGCTTTAGATTTTATTCCCGCAAGTGGGTCTGCCAGACAATAACTGAAAAAAATACGGCATACATTTTGCAATTGATTTTCGTTCTACTGAGGCCGGAAATTATTTTGTTAATGACAAAGTTCACCTTTCTTTGTTTATAAGCTGTGATGAATACAACAATTGATATGTTGTATTGAAGACCAAGTAATAGTCCAAGTAATTTTGTGCTGGATCCAAGATTTTTACTTCTAAGCATAGCATACGCGTGGTGCTTCTATCAGAACAATTCATGTTCATAGTTAATGTCGAATTCAGATTGCAGCATCCCAAGCTGTGATCATAAGAAGCCACCGATACCCATGGAATAGCGATCGTATATAACAATGCGAGCTGACGCGTTATTCTCATGGTTATTCCTGTAAAACTGATCAAAAACCACCTGAAGAGAGTTTTCATTTGAATGGCTGTAATGAGATATCTCACCCTGTAGCTCACATACCTTGCGAAAACAGCAGCTTTCGAGCTCCCCAGACATTAAAAACTCTCTATAGTCTTCGTTTTCGAAGACACAGTACAAAGTGGACATCCAGCCAATTTTTCTACAAACCACGCAGTTTTCTCAAATGTGCAGCACGAAGAAGAAAAACAAGCATTGCGTTCGGTTCAAAGCTTTGAAGTGACGTTGTTCTACCAAATCAGTACACTAGCAGAGCCGACAGTCATCAAGGGCCATACTTTTCTTTATCATAATTGATACGCTAATGGACAATGAGTGTGGACTAAAAGTTTTCCGTTGTTTTATGTCATATCGTGATGTTTATCTTACTTTCAATGCCATAGTATTATAGTTACATGAAAGTTGGCAATTCTTGAATGTGACTTTATTTACTCATTTGTGAGATTTAATTTTTATTATTGATAGGTGAACTGTTTAATTGTATAATCTGAACGATCGAGATTTATTCATGGAAGACGTGTTTTCGTCACGTGGTTCCGAATTTTTCATACACGATTTTCCATTTTGCGAATATTCAGTCCGAAAAATTACCGGATCAAATGATTAACATTATCTTACTTACGTTAATTATTTATCTTGGAGGACTGTAACGTGGAGTTCCATGTATCGTCGAAATATTTACATCTTAATGAATAGTCACAAACTTTATATTCCTAAGTGGCCTTCAGATGATTTGTTTCGAGCATATTTTCTTTGATGAATTATAACATTGTCAAGTTCTTGTTTGATTTCAGATTTTCTAAATGAACTATACATTTAGCGAATTATGAGTTTTTAAGGACACCTTCAACTAAAAACGTTTAGAACAAAACTCATCGAAACTTCTCTTATTATTTTCGATGATGCGTAGTCAGATTCATGTATGAAAGGTCTAAAAAAGACGATTGGAATTAAGAAAATAAATGATTAGAGCATTTAATACCTTCTCAAGATCCATCTAGGCATTTCGTGTAATTCCGTATTAGTCCCTTATAATACTCTTCCGACCGCAGACAAATATTTTAAGTGTTCCATTTAGTCAGTTATATGAGAGACCTGAGTAGACCTGTAGGAGATCTACATAGACCAACACCTTTGTGAACCGCTATGTAGGATTAATTGAGGGCTTTGGAATCGGAACGCGAAAAGCGCGTGACCTCTGAATCTTTGATGGACGATCCATATCTGTATAATCATAATTTTACGCTCCAAATCAAAGTATGCACCACGTAAGTGCGCCATTATTATGTTGTAACCAATATTGATCTAAAATTCCATTTCGAGCCAGTGCAGTTGCAATAATAGTTTTTTATTTCCACAGAATTGAAAAACTTAACGGGTATCTATTGTATCACGAGCGAGAATTACGTGTTGCATCATGGATATCTTTTATTTACAGAAGGGCATTAGCCTAATAAGTGAAATGAAGTCAAGTATGATTTTATACGACAGTTGAATATCTTCAGTATCCAGTGAAACATAACAAACTCTACAAATCGTCAACTCTGCTGAAAGCTTCAAAAACTGGCGTTGCACTAGGCATTTTCTTTAAAAGTAATACTTTTACATCTTTGCACATTGGAACCAATGCTACGAAAACCCAGACTCCATTGAGACTACAGATTATGTCGTACACGTACCTGTAACAAATTATTTATTGCACCAAGTAATTTCCAGAAGAGTTTGTAAAATCCTTTCGAACGATCGAGTCGTCACCGCGACATCTTAAACTTGAACTTAAAAGGTCAAAATTGCAATTCTGACTACCTCCATACTCACCAGTGTCCAAAATCGTAATTCACTGAAAGTACGAATGACACAATTTCGGATGACCAAGTGACTTCTGTAATCACCATAAGCTTTACGAATGAAGAATACTTTATTCGTGCTCCGTGATTCGTGGTTATCTGAAGTTTCTTCCGGCGTATTGTGAATAATTTGATCGATGTCAAAATGAAGAAAACGATGTTCAATAATATTAAACATGACCCCGGTCCGTACACAAATAGCCAGAAACATCTTATATGTATCGGCCAGTCGCGAGCAATTCGCTCATTATTGAATTCACGATTATTTCGAACGCGGGAAAAAATTCTTCCGGATCCGATTTTAGTTCACTGAGAGTTGCGTTTATTGAGACTAACTGTTTCGATAAAAAAAAAAAAAAAAAAAAAATGGAAATAAATTGTGGCTAATAATACCAGCACATGCTGTCCGATATTTTTCACTGTGTCGGTATCACCCACGTTTACCTTAGACATATTTCTTCAAATCAATGAAAACGAAATTAAATAAAAAGGTTATTGTTCTTGACCTCAATTTAAGAACCTACCAAGTTGCACGCCAAACATTCAAAGCGACTATGCCTAGCCAAATAAGATAAGTCATCTACATGAAGTACCAAATAAATGCTGTGGGAGGAATTTTGTGATTCACAGAAAACCTTCGATTATAGAACATTTTGCCAAAATATACTATTATCCAACATACTCTAACTTTACTGTTACTTTAGTACATTGGTTAGGGTGATTCAAAAAAACTTTTTTATTTCATTTCCTCCGCGACGCCCCAGAATATCAAAGTTGACTTTGAAAAAATTTTTTCCTGAAATTTTGAGCGGAATCAAACAATTTTTAGAGGTCGCTACCAGCAATTTTCGGTATTTTCAGTGCAAAAATCACAAAATTCTCTGCATGCTAAAAATCGCATAACTTTGGAAGTTTTTATGGTGAGAACATGAAATTTTGAGGGTATCATTGTTTGTGTATGTTCTTTTATTAATCTAGTTGAAAAATTTTTTTCTGCAGGAGAAATTTACATTTTGTTACTGTCAGTAAAAACAAGTGTTTAGACAATAACATTCAAGCGCCAGTAATTTGTAGCACAGTTTCGCTCTGGAATCACGCATAAGTGATCCAACAACACATTTCGAGCACGAAAAGCTATCACGTCGATGTATTTCTCGCTGCAAATGCATTTCAACAACGCATCACTGAAAATTACATAACCTGTAATCAAGAAAATTATAATTTCTCCGGTAATTCGAGTGCACGGGAGTTTCTGTTGTTGCCTTGACCATATAATGAGTAAAATTTGCGGTCACCATTTATATTGTTAGTACAACTATATCCAAGGTGTCCATACCTACTGTTGACTGTGATGTGACTACTGGATACTCTTACGCATTTATATTCAAGAAGATTGCCGCAACTACAATTCTAATTGCTCCGATTATAAAAATGACTGGCACAAATGTTACCTCTTGTATAGTTGTGGTAACTATACTGTTTTTCATGATTGTGTAGATTTTCTCGTAATACATTCACTAACAGATTGAAACCAAAAGAATTTTGAGACATTAACTTCATAATAATGATATATTTCCAACAATTTACGCTTACGATATTACACAATTTCCTTGCTTCATACCATGATATAACAATTCCAAACAATGTGCACTGAATATCTTTCAGTTTCTAGTAACAAACTCGTGTTTCAGTCAATAACTGTATGAAATGCATCTATGTCAATTTTTTGTTGGTCGCATCAATTATAGCTTTCTTGTTCCCGTTCGAAATATTTTTCCGATGTTTTTGAACTTAAGTAAAACTGCTTGCTTATGCTTTTCGTCTTTTGCATGAATCGCATTAAACTCTTGAACCAACGCAACTCCCCTTTCTGCGACGTCATTAACAACTTCCAAATTTTTGACGATTTTTTCAGATGCCTGCAAATTCTTTTTCGACCTATTTTGAAGGTTTAATATCGGAAAGCCAATCCTTCTTCAAATTCAAAAATTTTGGGAATTTTATGCTTTTTTCCGTGAGAAAACTCACAAGTTTAAAATTTTCAATATCATTCCCTAACTCCACTGATAATGATCGATATATTGTCAATATATCATATGATATTATCGCTAAATTCCACAAGCCAAAATGAGCGAATAGTCTCTTTTTGTGAAAAACAATATAACACGCCTAAAGTAATTCGAGAACCTAGTTTTCTCAATTACAGCTTATGTGATTTTCAGTGATTCGTTGTTGAAATGCATTTGCAGCGAGAAATACACCGTCGTGAAAGCTTTTTATGCTCGAAATGTATTGTCGGATTACTTACGCGTGATTCCAAAGCGAAACTGTGCTACAAATAAATTACCGGCGCTTGAATGTTATTGTCTGAACACTTGCTGTTACTGATAGTAACAAAATAAAAATTTCTCTTCGAGAAAATTCATTTTTTAACTGGATTCACAAAAAGTACATGCACAAATGATAATTTTCTTAAAATTCTATGCTCTTACCATGAAAACTTCTAAAGTTATGCGGTTTTAAGTATTTAGAGAATTTTGTGATTTTTGCACCGAAAATACTGAAAATCGCTGGTAGCGACCTCTGAAAATTGTTCGATTACGCTCAAATTTTCAGTAAAAATTTTGTTTGATGTGAACTTCGATATTCTGGGGCGTCACGGAGGAAATAAAGTGAAAAAGTTTTTTTGAATCACCCTACCGTGTAGGTATTTTCATAACGAATAGAGATCATCATTTGTATAATCCATCCAATCGACAATGTTTGACGTTTCATTAGGATCTGATAAATACGAACGAATTAGTTAATTCGTAACACAATGAAAAAAATTCTTTTCGATGTTACATTCCACCTCAAATTATACGAAGAGTGCCTTTTCTTCTGATCACTAACGATCCTTTGTTGCTAACTCATGCACAACCGGCATCAAATAGTTATGATAATTATTGAGTCATTACTGAATTCCCTAGATATGTATTGTCAACAGTTCTAGACTACTGCATTTTTGAGTCTGCGGTCTTTAATACGACCACATCAAAAACTGAACAAATTTTAGAAGACCTAAGCTATTCACAAGCGATCTTCACTGCTAGAAAGCTATCTCCACTCCTTTTGTAGCAAAATACCACTGAATAGAAATATCAGATTCTGTAGCTCACGTACCTCGTAAAAATTACAGCTCTCGAGCTCCCCAGAAGCGACGAACACTATATCGTCTTCGTCTTTTACCGCAAGGTTTTGATTTAATATGCAGTTATTCGTTCTCCAAACCGCATAACTTTTTTTTTTTGTACTTTTTTTTAATTCAACTTTCCGGCACTAAAGGAAAAAACATCGGTTGCGTTTTATTCTGAACTCTCAAGTGACGTAGTTTCACAAGGTCCATCTATTGACAGAGTAGACATCAATTAAGAAACATACTCTTCGCTTACCGTAGTTGATACGCTAATGGACGAAGACTTTACATAAGTACAATAAAAGTTTTCGGTTGTTTAATTTCGTGTCACCATGGTCATCCGAATTACAATGCCACATCATCGTGGTATTGGTCTGAAAATTAATTCTCGTCCTATTTTGTCTTCATTTTTGCTTAATTCGTACAAAAACAGCTGAGAATTCGTGCTTCAAAGTAATTCTCTCAACTTTCTACAAATGTCTAACATCTTTCAGGCAATTATTAGATTTCATATCGAAAGAAACATGCCAATTTTAGCGCAATGAATTCATTAATGCTTTACCTTATCTCATAAACTGTCCTAAGTTGTGAATACGCCAAATAGTGTCAAAGAAATTAGAGTACGTTGAAATTCCTAGGGGCTGATTCTCGTCAATACGCCGCATACGGGAGAATTTTCTAGCCTAACCCAAACATTTTTTCTCCTGTCTTCTTCGCGGGGTGAAGCTGTGCGTTGTCGGAAGTGAGTTCATAAGGAACCACCGAGACTCCTTCAGAATTATTTCTAGCTTCTGTAAACGATAGGAAATAGCTTGTTGCGCCATCACAGTGGTCCAGATTTCAGAAAAGCTGGCCAAAAGTAAAAAAAAAGTTACTAGATATATTGTTTTTTCAGTTGAAATAGTTTTAGTGGTACCTCTGGGATTGTTCAAGATCATTAGTGGGGGTTGATGTTTTTTTCACAGCCAGTTCTATCTCTTCTAATCACTCAGTCGGAAAACGCTCTACGATACGCGCGTTTCGACGGAAAAAAAAGTTTTCTCTGCCAGTGCACATTATTTCAATGGATTGAA
The DNA here is from genome assembly GCA_030522785.1 of Platygaster equestris. Lineage (NCBI taxonomy): Eukaryota > Metazoa > Arthropoda > Insecta > Hymenoptera > Platygastridae > Platygaster > Platygaster equestris. Next base: position 10,095 of record JAPYZK010001401.1, on the reverse strand, counting down.
GTATTTACATGTGACAAAATGGATTTACCTTCGAAAAGTGAGTGTTTTTAAAATAATCTTCAGTTTGAATTCGTTAATTCGAAAAAATGTTTTTTATTGCGTACATTGATGTCATTTGAAATAATTTCCGGATACAACAATTAAGTTCTTCTAAAGTTGGAGCTAAATAAAAAGTTTTACAAAGTATTATCAAGTTCGAATATCTAAAACGTCCGTTATGCGTATGGTTCAAATATATGTGAAAATTAGCCGCCAAAATCTGCCAATGCAGCTTTGCGATACCATTTTTTGTGAAAAAACGTATACACGCGCCGCGGCCGCGGCGCGGGCGTGGTGCGACGCGGTGACCGAAAATGCATTTTATCGAGTTATATGTGTATATACAAATGCATTTCTTAATTTTGTTTCCTATTATTTCAGATCCTGCGGATTTTTCCTCGATTTCATTGACCAAAACAGAAATATTTGGTGCAATCAGAAAAAACTTGTCTGACGATTGTCAGACGCTTTACAAGCTTATTGAAAATGAGCTCAAGAAGAAGTATAAAAGTTTTTATACATTGTCCGAAAAAGACAAAGTGGCGATTAAGACACTGATATCCACGATCAGAAAAAAGTCTCTGTTAGATATACCAGTTGAGGAAAAACTTGAACAAGCGGACGAATATATCAGTGATTGTGATGATCATCAATCCAGCGAAAGCGAATAGTTCTTACTTTTTTGTATTATATTTGTATAGTAAAATATGTAAATGTATGTAGATTAAAGTTAGCTGTATGCTTAAAACTTCTGTTTTATTTACAGTTGTTTAAAAGCAGTGTTTGTGTGATGAAAAAGAATACACTAGTGTAAAAAAACTTTTCGACTACTTATTATGACCTGGACATGACTGCAATGTAACTTCCTGCATGCATTGTACTTTTCCATATGTTTTTTCAACATTATGAAATTTGTGTTATTCTCCACGAATATAAATACCAGATTTGTAATTTTGAACCCTAGAAATACCCTTATACTGAATATCTCGTGGATCGAACTACTTTTTTTCAATCTTGTCCGCCATATTGCATCCGCCATTTTGTTTTCTTCCAAACTGATAACAAAATCGTGATCAGCGACCTTAAAAACCCATGAGTAACAATTTTCATTGAAATTAAACAACGCACTCACATTTTGACCAGTTTTTCCGATGTCTGGACCACTGCGCGCCACCACAAGTGCATTGGCGAGTTCCTGTTGAATTTGACGAGAATTCTAATTCAGTACAATGGAGTTCAATAGCTCGATTCCGAGTTCTAGAATGGCACTGGAGAATGCATAGGTTACAGGAAAATTGTTCAAATCCAAATTGCATCTATGGTCGGTCAAAGTTGAAGGCCGAGAATTGATTTGCAGACCTTATAACACAAACGATAAAAGTTTTTGTTACTTATCTTAATTACTCATTCTGAATACTCTTTTGTTGTGATTGGAAGATAAAATGTTCGATCGTAGACGATTTACAATCATATTATAAGTATTTTATTTCGAGAGAGGTGCTTTTTCACGTTATTCAAAATTTCCACATACACAATTCTCTATTTTGCATATTATTCTTCGACTGAAAGTAGATTTACGACCATTCATAGACAGAGTCTTATTTACAAGATATTCAGATATATATGACGATTGAGTATAGCCAAGATCAGATAAATTGAGATCTTGTAAGGATCCATACGAATTTCGTATAACCTATAAATAGATCGAATATGATACTCATATGCCTGCAAACGAATAAGTGCTTCGTTTGGTCAGTACACGAGAGGTACAAGTAAATCCCTTAAAGATGTGAATAGATCAACATAATTGACAATTTTTATGTGAAATCAATCGCGGAACTATTTTCAAGGTCGAAAATAGGTTCCAATGGACATGTATAAAGTAACTCCAGAATAACAAACTTGAGAGCGAATTTTCATTCCAACTACTCATTTCTGCAATCTTTTCAGCGAGAACGATTTTCCTTCTAACTTTCGTCCTTCTTGGAACTCAGGAAATCATCTAACGAACTTGACTGATTGATGAACATAAGTCAGTCGGTGAACGAATTTCATCAGGCAAATAAAGATATTTTGACATGTGGATTTTTTAAGATCTACTTGGATCTGTGTGAACCGATAAGATATCATCGCTGATGCTGGCGATGCAAGACTGCATAAATAAAGATTTAGAATATTTTCGTGCCGCGACTTATGCAAAAGGCTTGTTTTACAACTGTGTTTTGAAAACTTAGCTTCCGCTTGTCTTGCAAACTTCACATTTGTGAAAAAAACCACTTCCTGTGTTTGTTGTGACGCGCGAATACTCTGAATCCCAATTTATGCGGTCTTGCGCCGCCATCATGCTCCTGGTAAAACATTCGAAAAAATGAACGTTCGTGCATGACTCGATCTTTTCTCCCCCTTTTTCGGCATTTGTCTGATCAAATAAGAAAGAAGACATCTGATCGACTTATTCATTAATTAAATAATTTTTTCGATCGAAGGCAAAATAATAATCACGTTTAAAACTTTTTTGTTCCTTTTACAGCGTATAGAAATTCAAACTCCATCCACGCGTTTCACTGAACTTTTTTTTTGGTTAAGCCACCGGAGTTTGAATTTTTATCGAAACAAGAACTTAGTAGATACATTTTCTTCAACTCCATGCGGACTACAATTTGCTCATTTGCGATTTCAGAGCATTGGCCAACCAGCCCCGGCCATGTTTTTCGAAATTAGATTGATTTTTCAGGTTAGGAAATGTAAACCACTAATTCCAGCAATACTTTATTTTAAACCTCATGGCATGAACAACTGATAAACGTTTTCAGTTGGTTTGAAATCAGTGTTTATTGATTTATGAAACAAAAAAATGGGAAAGTGGAAATTTTACTAACACGAGTAGAAAACAGTTTTTCGGTTATATTTTATACACACGTTTGTACAATGCAATAAAATTACACCGGGAGTCTTTTTACAACATATTGCACTCGTACTTGGCACGGTGGCCTTATAAACATTTCCGGTATTCAAAAACAAAGCATTGGCCAACCAGCCCCGGTCTCCCCTACCTCGCCTTCCTAGCCACCAGTGGCGGACGTCTTCCATAAACAGTCCACATTTTTTAAGATCATGAATTGTTCTTTTTTTCATACAGAATATGCACTACGTAAATTAACTACTATTTTATTTTAACCAGAATTCAACTAGAACTTTATTTGAAGCAAGCGCGATTGCGGTAGTGGCTTTTTATTCCCACAAGATTCAAGTACTTGACCGAAAGGTGCCAAATAATTAATTACAATTAAGAATAACGTACCGTTAATATCTTTTATTCAAAGTATAGCGTTAATACATTAAGAGAAATACATAAGGTGAAGTCTTCTTTTCATTCGACAGTTGGATGTCTGCAAAGTCGAGTGGAGCATAACAAACTCTAGAAAGCGTCAGCTCTGCTGAAAACTTTCAGAACTGGGGTTGTGCTAGGCATTATCTTTGCGAGAAATACGTTCAGACTACAGATCATTTCATACACATACCTGTAACAAATTATTGATTGCACCTAATAATCAACATAACAGTTTGTAAGATCCTTTGGAACGATTTGATTGTAACGAAGACATGTCTAACTGAACAGACAACATTAAAAGCTGACTGATACCATTTCAATTCAACCGGGCTATACAGTCCGGTCGAATTTATGAGCATTTTCGTTCAGCCTGTCGAAACCGATTTTTCAGGTTACTCGAAGACACTTCTTTTTGAACTTCATTACTTCATCAAAAATTGACCGCTCGCGGTGATTCTGGTCTTGAAATACTCGTAATGGATGTAAATTTACTTGTATTACGAAAAATGTCAGTTTCCGAATTGGTTGATGAATGTATTCACTATAACTCAGAAAGTTGAAAAATTTTTTAATTCGATTTTCTCGAAATGCAAAATTTTTTTTTCGATGAAACTTTTTTGTGCAGTAGCTGCGTGTTCAAACTATAATCTGACGCAATCTCTGGTAGCGAAGATTTTTTTAACGTGAAGTATGATTTATTGAAGAAAAAATCGATTTTTTCGTACGCGACTGCTCTAAGATAAGATATTTCCTGCAAAAAAAAATTTTTTTCCTACAGATTAATTCTGGAGTTGAGCATTTAATCAAGAACTGCGGAAGAATCACGGAATAATTCAAATTCGAATCACGTAGATGTTTTCTCTCGTTTTTTGGAAACTCCACGTCCGCATTGTATGTAACTAAGGGGTCGTCCATAAATTTCATCAGACGATTCGACGACTTCTCTCATTTCTCTCCCCCACATAAAATTTCGTACGCTTCTCAGAAGCTCCCCCCCCCCCCCCCCCGAAATCTTACGTAAGACTGCCATAAAATGAGAAAAGGCTGTAAGTCACGTTTTTATCGAAAATGAGTTATTTATTTTCACCGAATTGGCAAAATCAATTCTCTACTTGATCGCGTTCGAAAAAATTAAATATCTCGATGAGTTGTTCATTTTTAAACGAAAAACAATGCGTAAAGTATAATAATCATCGAAGGCAGGAAACCATGACTCCCGAAAAATGTAAAAAGCATCCGAAAACGTCATTAAAGCTAACAACATGAAGCGAAGGGAGGCCTCAAGTCGACTTACTATTCGGCCATCTTTCAATAATCGACGGTGTTTGAAAAACCTTTATATTAAACTGTGAAAAATTGTCCATGACATACAAACGGCTAACGATGAAGATTTCAAGTAGTACAAAATTGAAAATACCACAATAAGTTGAGACGTAATGAGTTGTAAGTTACCAATAGATGAACTCTCACAGACAGTCAAGAATTATTCGATAGTAAGATAGTCAGAGTTAGTTCAAGAAATTAACTGTTATCGAGATATTACGCAATCAAATTTTATGACAATTCGTTTCTTCACTGGATCACTTTGTTGACATCGCGCAAGATAATGATGACTCTGCATTTTACGTCCATTGGAATATAACAAACATAATGGCTCTTCACAGAAGAATCAAAAACTGTATATTAGTATATGAGCCTTATACAAATAAGTTTATTCCATAATAGTAAGTAACGATTCAATTCTCGTAAGTCAAACTGACGCAAGATTCATATTCAAATCAAAGGTCGAATGAAACAAAAAACAATAATAGGTATAATTAGTATGAGTTCCAAAAAAAAATTTTATCGTTTCCAAAAAACGATAAAAAACATCTACTTAATTCGAATTTGGATTATTCCGTGATTCTTTTGCAGTTCTGGATGAAACACTCGACTCTGGAATCAATATGCAGGAAATAGAATTTTTTTTCCGAAAATATCAAATCTTAGAGCAGTCGCGTACGAAAAAATCGATTTTTTCTTCAAAAAATCATATCTTACGTTGAAAAAATCTTCGCTATCAGAGATTGCGTCAGAGTATAGTTTGAACATGCAACTATCGCACAAAAAAGTTCCATCAAAAAAAAAAAAAAAAAAAAAAATTGTACATTTCCAGAAAATTAATTTCATCAAATTTGTTCATTTTTTGCGTTATAGTGAATAAATTCATCAACCATTATTTTAAGACCAGAATCGCCGCAAACGGTCAATTTTTGATGGAGTAATGAAGTTTTAAAAAAAAGTGTCCTCGAGTAACCTGGAAAATCAGTTTTGACAGGCTGAACGAAAATGCTTATAAATCACGAGGAAAAGTTTTTTTTGCAAAAACAACAAATGCGTGTCTAATGAAATTGTTTCGGGAAATAACGAATACATTCTGAGTTGTAACACACTGTAGCGGACGGATGGGAATGATGAAACTTCAAGCGATACTTTGCATTTTCCTATTGAAAGTCAGCTGCAAATTCAAATGTCACATTCCTCCTCCACAGAATATTATATAAGTTATCTATTTACATACTTGTTATCATCGTATCGCCCATTTTAGAGAGAAATTTCGTATGTGGCCCCTCAACATAAGATGATACCTACAATATCCCAAGCTAGAAGTAAAAGAGGCCCGAAGCTGCCAATGATGTAATACACCGTCCATAAGTTTTCTTCACTCAAAGGAAAAACAGCGAACCTAGAAATTTCTAGGAAACTTGCGTGAGATGAACCTGCGACGGTAGATGTGGACTTATGAAATATCGCATTCACGTCCCAGAAGATACACTCAACTTAAGAGGGTTTTCTACGTATGAACTTTCAAAAAAACGAATTTTTCTGCATATTCCGAATCTAGAAGTCCCTAGAAATGTGCTCTATAAAGGATTTTAAGAGATATGCGTTAGTTATGCCATTTGCGTCAACTACAGGTGCTTTCGGCGCCTTTGCGGCAGGCGCTCGCGGCGTGTGACTCAAACAAAAAGACCGGCCTGACTGGCAGTTTTTTACAGTTTTACGAGAGTGTTGCATCTATGTGTCTTTTTGGGACCGGATTGTCAGGTGGTTTCAGTCTTAAACCGATTGAATCGTAAGTTTTCCCAATCATGTTTTACCACGTCATATATGTTCAAACGCGTTTTCCCGAAAGCCGTGTTTTTTAAAAGTTTTGGCAAGAGTTCTTCTAAACTACTTGGAATTTCGTGGATTTTCTTATTGCTTATTATCCGGCAGACATGTCGCTAACTTCAGACACGAGCTTTTTTGAAAAAGTTGTTTGATTCGATTTTTACAGCCTTTTTTATCTGAAAAAACGGTCGAAAAATTTTTTCATCCACGAGTTTGTCATTTTTGGGAATTTGCGAATTTTCGGAAAAGCTCGTGTCTAAAGTTAGCCATCGTAACAACAATGTAAGAAATCTTTTTTTTTGTGATTGAGTGAACCAAAGTATTAAACTCTTGCCACAAAGTCGACTCTTACATTTTGGCAGAGGTATGGTCGAGGACATTTTAAGGTCACTATTTTTAGGAACAAAATTTTTATTGGCCATTTTTTTCTAGTCGAAGTATGTATTAATAAAAGGCGACAAACCATACTTCATTATCATGTGTAGTTTTTTTGCAAACTATTCTGAAAAATAAGCTTCAACATTTGGCTTGTACGTAGAAGACCCCCTTGAACAATTATACTGTGTCGAACAAAAGAAAGTTAGGAATTTGTACAGTTAAACATATTTCTTGGTATGTACACTCGTCGACAAAATCTTTTCACGTAATCATCAAAAAAGTGTTTCCCCTATTTTATCGCCACGCACAATTTTTTCTTCAAATTGATTGCAACAAAAAGTCAGGATCAAGTGATAGTTTACAACCTTGATTCAAGAACTCACCAAGTTGTGAGTTGTGAGTTCAAGCCAAACATTGAAAGCGACTATGCTTAGCCAAATGAGATACGTCATACACATTAAATAGTAAAAAAAAACTGTAAAAAAAATTTGGCTATAAACAGGAAACTTATACTGATGGTATAATTTGTAAGTATACATCAATCTTTTAAAACTGATGAATTAATAAAAAATGTGGTACTGGAATGTTATTCAATATATTGTGATGATTAGTATCATTATGGTTTCTCTTATTTCCTATGTCAGTTTACAGAGGTTTCTTTGTATTTACTCATTTCGCCTGGGAGAGACACATCATAAATAATAATATATGTTTCGTCCATTATTTGCACGAGGTAGACCAATGCCATCGCTGTCGTCCTGCAAAGGATTGCTCGCCGAAACGTATTTTTCCTCTTTTCAAATAAGCAGTAAATAATACTTGTCGCAATGAGAGAAACCATGGAAATGATGCAAAAACAATAAACCACATATTCCGCCCAATTGTGTTGATTTCCATCATCAGAATGGCAAATCACAGGCATTGAGCATAGCCGTTAGCGCCATTGTGTAGTCCTATCGCATACAAACACGACCGTGTTGTTCTTTTTTCCCAATGAAATAGGAACTTTTTGAGTAATTTTAATGTAAAGTTCATATTGAATGGTAAATTCCGGAATTTTTTCTCGATTCTATTTCAATTGAGAATGTGTACTATAGTGTTTTTCAGCACAAGGAAAACGATTTTGAAGTTTATTTCTGAATTGAGTCAAGTTTCCATGCACTTTCGATAGAAACATTAACTAAAATAGATAGTTCATTATTCACGCCTGAAGTTCAAATCGATCAATTTTTGTGTTTATCCATGTACAATTTTTTGCTATTTCCGATATATTGATGGCTAAACAATCCGAATAATAACACTTTTAAATACGAATTTGCAAGTCGGAAGGTGACTGCTACTGCGGATGGTATTTGAGTTTTTACTCTCAAAAACATAGTATGAAGGGATTTTTCTGGGATAGCTCGAATAAGCGAGTTATTTTTATCATTATCATTTCATATCCAATGACTCAATATGATATTTGAAGTTTTAGATTCGTTCATTACTTCAAAAATGAATTTAGAATCATATTTTCGGGTCTTCGAATATCTTTAAGAATATCAAAAAAAATTTAAGTTCCGACATTCTTCTAACCAATTGGATTTCAATTTATCAAATTATGGACATTCTGTGGAGAATCTAACACCACATTATAACGCGGTTATTTTCAATATTTTTTAACTGATAAAACTGAATTTATGAAGGTGATGAGAAAAAACTTTTCGATAATTATAACGATTTCAATTTATTGTTTGGGAAATTGATCTAAAATTTGCGAAATATTCGTCACAAAAATATGCAAAGTTTATCGGAACTAAAACTGTGCAGCAATTCTTCAAGATGTTCAATGACTCGAGAATATGAATCGAAATTTATTTTTGAAGTAATAAATGATGAGAAAACATTAAATATCATACTGATGTAATTGAATATGGAATCAGAATAAAAAATAACCCGCTCATTCGAGCTAACTCAGAAAAATACCTTCATACTATTTGGGGAGTAAGAATTTTTCTCCAGTCTTACCTCAAAATTGGTACTTCATATTTTTTTTGGCCATTGTAAAGAAAAGTATAGTGTTGCGCACGCAGGAAATTGTTGATTCTGACGAAAGATTACGGCACTTGCCTTCGGCTCGTGCCGCAACCCTTCATTTTGTCAAAATCACTAATGCCTGCTTGTACAATATACTATTCATGCACTTTCAATATAAAGTGCATGAAAACTTGATTTCATTGTGAAATAAATTTCAGAAACGTTTTTCTCGTGCCAAAACACACTATAGTACATATTCTCAATTGAAATAAAATCGAAAAAAATAGAAATAGAAATTACTTGCAAAGTTTCCATTTCATTATCAAAAATGAATACCACAGTCGTGTTTGTATGCGATAGTACTACACAATAGCACCAACGGCTATTTTCAATGCCTGTGACCTGTAGTGAGGTATCCTTGTGAGCTCGGAAATTGGTTCGTAGAAGACGGAGTATATACCTTTCTAGGTTTATATTCTGTGATGAATACGACAATCCGTATGTTTTATTGGAGACCAAGTAAGAGTCCGACCAACTTTGTATTGGCTCCGAGATTTTAATTTCTGAGCATATCATACGTATAGCGCTTCCATCAGAACAATTCATGCTCCCAGTCAATGTTGAATTTTGATTGCAGCATCCTAAACTGTAATCGAAAGAAGCCACCGATACCCATAGGATAGCAATGACATATAACAATGCAAGCTGGCGCATTGTTCTCATGGTATTTCCTCTATGAAAATATAATACGTTTCACTTTTGAGTCGGTGACCGTCATCAGTTTCAAGACAATAAATGTGAGACAAGTTTCCAAACTTCAAACTCTCATTGTTTAGGTTCTAAGGATTACATTTACATAACGCGCCAAATGATTAGAGCGCCATCTTTGACACTAAGTTCAAGTTAGTGTCCTATGAGCGACCTGAGCGACCCACTTTTCTCACTTGCTCTCTGTACTTTAACAACAACATGTAAGTTTTTTGCTATTGCCATGAATAAATCTCATTTTTATACAAAATGTCCCCCAGTCTCTCAAAAACCCACAAAACGATTCCTAAAATGTAATAATAATTACTGGGAATAACATTGGTCCTTCGAGCTGAGATTTGAGGCAAAAAAGCCTGTTGGAATATTGGAAATCATCAAGCGCATACCGAGCACATGGGGTGCATAAATAT
>JAPYZK010001400.1:0-17865 GCA_030522785.1 Platygaster equestris | reverse complement strand
AATCCATGAAATCGATCGCTTTTCCAAAATCTAGTCATTTTCCGGAATTTTTATACATCGGCATTGAGCGATTTTTACACCCCCCTACACATCAAAATATTTCAATATCCAGCCCATCTTCGAATTCGACGACTGAACGGCGTTCATTCGTCGTTCAAATTCTGAACTTCATAAGATTCCCAAAAAAACCTTACAAGTGTAATGTTTTTGCGAACTTTATAAGGTTCAAAGTTACGGAGAAAAAATTTTTCAGATTTTCTACTGGACAGAAGTAAGCGAACGACTGCTGTTGCAAAAAATTCCCGGATGCGCAGAAATCTGTCCACTTGACCAATTTCTCGATTTATTGAGCGGTGTTACACCAAATGACGAAGAATATTATTGCTACGGAAGAGACGAGGCTTACGACACGCAAAGTCCGTACAACTCTTCTTCCACGGCGAACGAAATTCATCTTCGATTACTATTTTCGTTCATTTTAACGACATCGATTGTAATTCATCAAATGATTAATTAATGTCTCTTCCGTAGAACAATAGTATATTATGTAACAAATGCGCAAAATAGGTTATTCCGTGAGTGTAAAGTTTGGAACATGAGACTGTAGGAGAACGCGCGAGACGTAGGCGAACGCACGAGCGTAGCGAGTGCGTGCAGCCGAAGTCGAGTGTTTAAAATTTTACACTCACGGGCTAACCTATCTTGTGCACTTGTTGCATACAGTGCTTTTTTTTACAAATGCACAAAGATGGCGCTTTTGAGTGCACGAAAAATTGAAATGGAAATTTTCAAAAATTAAAAAAAAATTCAAAAATTTCGAAACATTCGAAAATTTCGAAGATTTTGAAAATTTTTGAAAATTTCATAATTTTTTCGGTATTTTGATAATTTCAGAAGTTTTTGGGCATTATAAAACTTTTTGAAATTCGGGAAATTTTCGGAAATTTCGGTAAATTTTGGAAAATTTTCGGAAATATTCACAATTTTGTAAATTTTCGGATATTTTGAGAATTTTGCAAATTTTCAAAAATTTGTGGAGTTCACAAAAATTTATTAAAATGTCGAAATTTTTACACGGTTTGAAAGTTTTCCAAAACTGGTGCAGGAATATTCCTAAAAACAGTGCGCAAAATAGCGTTTTGCGTACACTTGCGAAGTAAGTGTGCGCAAAAAAACGCTATTTCGCGCACACTTATTCCGCACTGCTAGAAAAATGCCATTTTGCGCCCATCTTTAATGCATGAAAAAGGGCCACCTTTGTGTACGTGTAAAAAAAATCTATTCCCGAAACCGTCCACATCAATTTCATCTCAACATCCCTTGTAACAGTGAACCTTACAAGATTCCCAAAAACCTTTTAACATATTTACAATTTTTTCATCGGGTTCATTATTTCCTACTAAGTACCTCATACAACCTTAAGTTATCTAAAAAGTGATAAAGATTCCAGAAAACTCATGTTTTTTAAGAAAAAGCTTATAAGTCGTGACGTAAACTCTGACATGTCATTTATGTAAACTGTTTACATAAAGTTTACATCAAATAACCGTTTATATGAACTGTTCGCGTAAAGTTTACGTATGTAAATTTTACGTAAACGTGTCTACAAGGGATGTTTGTCTTTCTCCGGAGAGTTGAAGATTGATAAAAATCACATTTAATCATTTTTGACGCGCAGGATAAAAATATTCGAGAAATAACAAGACGTGACTGTGATACTTGATATCGAACGCGACGCACTTGGAATGGGAAATTTCGGGGTTTACTCTACGTGACTCCCCGAAAAGCCCTGGAGCAATTATTTGTACTTGCTCAATATTAAATGTTATCTATTTGGTGTCGAAGTCGATTGATGCCTCCATTTCATATTTTCAATTATCATATTCTTCTAAGATCAATACAATTTATTTTATTTCGTTTTAAGTCGCAGGTTTTTTCTCGAATGTTTTTGATTTCATCTCGTACACTTAATAAACAGTCTAGCTTGTAGGGACGGATGTGAAAATACCGATTCAAAAATTTTATGTACTGTATGGTTGGAAAACGCGTTTTTTAGGAACCGAGCGCAGGGCTGAAAGACACGTTTTCCCAACCTCGATTTATAAAATCGAATTTTCTGTTCTTTGATGCGTATATGGTTTCGTATCAACTTTCGATTGAATGTTCGACTTTCGTGTAATGTACATAAGTGTAAATAACCAAAAAAAAAAAAAAATAGGTATTGTATATATTTCAGTTGCTGTTCGAAATATGTGGAAACAGTTAATAAATACGAATACTTCAGTTATTGAAGATCTTGTATGTTCTTATGCAACTGATTAATATTATATTTATGACCAATCATGGGAACGATTTACGTCAAAAGTTGCACGATCTAATATTCGAATTTTGGAATTTTTCGAACCTCAAACTTAAAAATATCCGAAATATTGCATCAAATATAGTCCGTGTAAAAACTCACTTTTTTATGTGGACTACGTATACAGCCTGCATACTTCTGGTCGATCTCCCCACTGAAACAAAAAAATTTTTTTGATTATTTTTACGATTGAAATTTATTGAATTTTTTCGACTCTGCATAATTTTGCTATTGGATTTCGCGCTATAGGATTTTTCGAGTGCGAAATAAAACCGTTGAATTTTCCAATCATCGAATTAAAATAAGTATCCCAATTCGGGAGAAAAAACGTAAATTAAAAATTTTCGACCATGAAAACCCAAACGTTTTTGAAATTCAAAACTCGCTAATTTGTATATTCGAATCAAATATTTGTTTCCACTCGCTCTTATACTTAATTTTATGTGTTTCCCATTTTCACAATTTCACGTAAAAATTATAGGTTCCATTTTGGAACCAAAATGGCGGCTGAGGACACCTACCTACCCTCAAACCCTAGACACCCCATTCTCACTAGTTACGTGTTTACCAACTGAGGTGGCGCCAGTGGCGCCAGTGCGAAAAAAAGTAAACGTCGCGAAATCGCCCGATTTTCGCACTCAAGAGTTCGCGCGTTTCTCCCGTGTCACTTCCCGTAATAAAAATAATCAAAAATGTCGACCACTTGCTGTGGCACGAAAAAGCTAAAGCTCAGCAATGCAACCTCGGTCGCCTCCAAGGAAATGTGCTTTTTCTGCTTCGACGTTTTGTACTGCAAACTGCACGAGCTCGATCCCCCCAAATCGCCCAGTTTCTGCAATGAACTTTTGTGAGTCTCTTTCTCCTGTCCCTATAACAACACATGCACCAATGTTGCCAATTATTATTACCGTCCTTTTCCAATCGCCATTTTCCTTTTCATTCATGCGTCTTTCTCCCTCCCCCTTTTTTGAACTGTTGCTCTTTCTTTTTCTTTTGTTCTTTGTTCGCGAGAAACCAAAAAAAGATGATTCCGTTTTCGGAAATGGGTGGTTTTTTTAGGGGACATCGGCATATTTTTGGGGTGACCAAATAAGTGAAAAACGGTTGTTTTACATGTAATTATATATGATTTTATCCAATGTTAATCAATTTTCAATTCAATCAAATTTTAATCAATGTAAAAATGTAGAAAATTTTGGAAAAACTGATAAATATGTCAAAATTTGAAAATTTCATTAACTTAAAAAATTTCAGTAGTTCTGCATATTTTTGAAAATTTTTTCAAATTTTCAAAAGTTTAAACAATTTTTAATTTCAACACTTTTTAGCATTCTGAGTTTTCAAAACTTTTAGAATCTTAAAAGTGTTCTTATAATTCTTAAAATTTCTGAAATTTTTAACATTCAAGAAATTTTCAAATTTCCGAAATTCAACCTATTCAAAATTCTTGAAATTTCAGAAATTCTCCAAATTTTCACCATTTTCGAAGTTCAGGCATCTATTATAATTCATAATAAAAATTCTAAGAATTGTGAGAAATTATTTCAAAATACTGAAATGTTCGTATTTTGACATATTTACCAGTTTTTCCGAAATTTTGAATTTCTTTCTAATTTTCAACTGTTTTCAAAATTTTTATAGTGCTAAAAGAATTCAATGTTTTTTTTTTTTCATTCCAAAATTAAAAATTAATCGTTGAAAATTTTGTAAATGTATGTGACTTTTGAAAATTGAAAAAATGTTCAGAATTTCTAACAGTATTTAAATGTTTGACATTTTCAGCATTCTAACAACTCTTCATAGTCAATTAATTAAAAACATGTATAAAATTTCAGAAAAACTGATCAGTATGTCAAAATTTGAAAATTTCATTAATCTCAAAAATTTCAGTTGTAAATTAGATAATAATGAGATAATTGTGAATTAGTTATATATGTTTTTTGGCGGATTGGATAATTTTTGACAGTTGTGTACATAATATGAAATAATATTTGGGTATTTAAAAGCAGAATATTTATTCAAATAATAGATATTCCTATGCATCCCTGGCAGGGAACAGGAAAAATGTCACTATATTAAATTTTACCTTCTCTTTATTTTATCTAACTTTTTTGTTATTTCATTTTATTATCATTTATGCATTAATAGTTCAAATTTAAATGCTCAATACATTTTTCATTATTTTTATTATTTTATAAGTCGTTTTGTTGACTTAGATGAATAAAATAATTTATTAACTGAAAAAAAAAACAATCAGTGCAACATATATTAAGTATATAAAGTATAATTTTTATTTTACAATCATAAAAAGAATAATTTCAATCATTGATAAACAAGTAATAATAAGACAGTAAAATGAGGGCCAAAGACCCACAATGGGTATGGCTTACTTGATTTTTTTTTTAATAATAAAATGATAAAAAAATGAAAAAAATTTCATCTAGTTAAATTTTTGAAACAGTGAAGGATGATAAGATGAATTGTCGTTTTTATATCGAATATTTCTTTTTTCCCTGCAAGGGATGCATGCAAATATTTATGTTTTATTAATGTTATCCAAAATATGACAAATTAAAAAATATACTAAATAAAAAATTCTTCAAGGACACAAATTAAATAACAATTGTTTTTTTTCAGCCCACTTTTTGTGACATGGACTGTTGGAAAAGATAAAAGACTTCGGGGGTGCATCGGTACTTTCAGCGCAATGCAATTACACGCCGGAATTAGAGAATATGCTTTGACTAGGTACACAAATTTTGCAATTAACAATTGCAAAAAACATGTATTTCATTACTTTATTAAATTTTTTACATTCAACATCACCAAAAACTAGGGAGTTCATCTGAAACTGCAATCCAAATTGAAAAAAAAATCGAAAAATTCAAAAATCCGAAAATTAGTATAAATTCCAATATATAAAAAATAAATTTTTATTCGTTATCACATAAAAGTCACACAAATAACAATTGAACCCAAAATAATCAAAAAAATTACAAAGCCTACTAAACTCCAAAAAACTGTTTCCGTAATTTATTTCCAAATTTTTTCACCATCTAAAACTTTGTTCGTTTTATTTCTAGATCTATTATACACAAGAATAATAAAAAGTGATGTGCCAAGAAGAAAAAAGGTTAATGCTGTTCAGCAATAAGGCTCATTTTTTCATTCAACGGCTATGAAAAATGGGCCTTATCAACTTGAATATTTTTTATTCAGAAAAAGAAACTTTTTCTACTCCAAAAATGAAAAAGTTTTCCATGAAGAAAAAACTTTTTGTTTCAAACAATTGCATTTGTTGTGTGCTTCAATTTGTGTAAAACATTGCAGTGCGTTCAAAGACTCGAGGTTCAACCCGATAACCCGCGACGAATTCCCACAGCTCAATGTGAGTGTTTCGATTCTGCGCCATTTCGAAGAAGGCACGGATTATCTGGACTGGGAACTCGGAGTGCACGGGATTCGCATCGAATTCCACAATGACAAGGGCAGTCGAAGGACCGCGACTTACCTTCCAAATGTTGCCATGGAGCAAGGTTAATTGACCTACAAAATGACAAAAAGTTACCTAAACATAATTTCTAAAACATTGCAATCATACGAATTTTAAAGAAAATTTGAGTAATATTCAATTCTTGAAAAATGTGAAATTTTCACAAAATTTTACAACTTTCAAAAAAGGCAAAGTATAAAATTTTCAGGAATTTCGAAATTTTTTATTGAAAAAAAATGACCCTCAGGTTGGAACCAAATCCAGACCATCGACTCCCTCCTCCACAAGGGCGGTTTCAAGGGCATGGTCACCCCGGAGGTTCGCCGCAGCATCAAATTGACGCGCTACCAGAGCGAGCAAGTGTCGGTCAGTTACGAGGACTACATGAACCGGCGATGCTAGCACCTCGCTTGGGGCCCCCAGGGTCCCACCCTCACCGCCCACCACCACCATCCTTCGGCTTCTTACAATAATACCGCCGGCTACTTTTGCAATGCCAACCCCCCCTCCGCCCCTGCACCCCTGGCAAACCACTACGCCCTGCGCCAGCGTGCCAGCGAGCCCTTCGCCCAGCAGCGACACCTCGAGGTTACGCCACTGGGCACCCGGGCCACGTTCGCCCACCAGCACCATTATCCCCAGCAGCAGGCCCAGGACCCGGACCGACGCTGGTCGAACAGGGCACCGCTGCCGGAACGACCCACCAGGAACTTCAGATACCCGGAAAACGCCGAGTACGGCACCCGCAGGCGCAAATGACAATGGCGGCGCGTCATCCTCGCGACCTTTCATTGCTTGAAATGGTGCCTATTGTACTTTGTATGTTTTAACATACACGGGTTACCTTTGGCGCTGCCTAGTGCAGGGTCTTAATTCGAGGGGCGGGGGTTGGTAGAGGGGATGGGAATTTGGTTTTTTCACATTTAAATTTCGGATTTGAAAATGTCGCATATATTGTATTATAGGTGGATTTATTTTTTGACAAAATTTATTTAATTGGGAAATTTCACGAATTTGTATTCGAAAATATTCTACTTATCAGTTTGTGGATTCTTTTGATTCGATCCAGAATTTGCGGAATTTTTGGGATCCAAAATGTCAAAATTTGGAAACTTGACGAATTCGAATATTTTAAGTTAAAACTAAACAAATTTATGTACTTGAATTTGTCTCACAATAAAATGAATGAGTTTTAAGATTCCGTCGAAAATAATAATAATTTATGTTTCGAGAATCAAACCAAATTTTCATCATCCACTCCACTTTTCAAAAACAGAAGACCAGAAAATGATGAAAAAATGCGAATGCTTTGAAAAGTTTTGAAAACTGAAAATTTCAGCTCATTATCAAAACTAATATGCAATTTTTTTGTTTCCTCAAAGCATTTTCTTTTTTCGCTGTTTTCTATGCCCGAGCTGTAAATTCTTACCGACTTAACAACGTCAAAGCGACCAACGTACTTTGTTCATCTATGATATATATATTATATATTCGAGAATTATCGTTAGTTAGTTTCCGATAAATTATCAGCGAAAAAAAATATTGTTCGACAGTGCATATCGCTCACGAAATTGTTGTTAGCTGTTGTAAGCTGGCAAAATAATAATATTTAGCTCACGAACCGCATTGGAATTCGATGTGGAAATGTTATAAGTAATCGTTATTTTTTGCTCTCCAAATGGAAAATATTCGCCTATATTTTTCAATAAGGCTCATACGATGAATGTAAGTCTTAAAATGAGCCTTATGGAATTCGAAATGTCGATGAATACTTTTTTCGTTTGGATTGCACTTTTCTGAAGCTAGTGCTGCCTATTTTTACTCTAGAAACTGCCACACTTCAGTGAGTTTGAAAAGTAAGGTGCTAACATACAATTTTTCAAGATATTCAGGAGATTCGAGTATTGTAAAAATTCTGCGTATGATTTATATCCGTCAGTCGTAGGCAGTAGTAGAGAAAGTTATTCGAAAATAACTGATATTTTGGAAAATTCTCTGATCGACTGGATGCTAGCACTTTATTATTTTTATACACCTCAGTGCAATAAACGGTGTTTTATTGGCCTGCTCGGGCCCGAAAAACCTTTTTATTGCTTTCGGTGTATGAAGTATCGTATGTTACAAAGGGCAAAAAGTTATTTTGGACTCATACGATTATATTCCTCGGCTTCGCCTCGGAATATAAACTCGCATTCGTCCAATAAAACGTTTTGCCCTTTGGAACATAATATACT
Organism: Platygaster equestris; assembly: GCA_030522785.1. Classification (NCBI taxonomy): domain Eukaryota; kingdom Metazoa; phylum Arthropoda; class Insecta; order Hymenoptera; family Platygastridae; genus Platygaster; species Platygaster equestris. The sequence continues at coordinate 9,779 of JAPYZK010001400.1, read as the reverse complement.
ATTAATGCGTTAATAATAAATGTGGTAAATGTAGTTATTCCTTGGTTGAGGGAAAAATATAATACGCAGTGCTGCTTTTGAAATGATTTTTTGTGAGCCGAAAAAAGCGCGTCGAAATGAAATGATTGTAAATAAACCAAGTAAAATAAGTAAGGGGTTTTTCCGAAATTTCGATTTGCAATCAAACTCGACAATTATCAAACAAATTTCATAAAAAAGCATAAATTAGAATTTATATTAAAAACTGAAACGTCAAATCAATAAATTCGGTGTATTTAGTACAAAAAGGACTTGAAGATAGAAAATTTCTGATGCTACAGATTTAAATTTTCAGATATTTCTGACTTCAAAAATTCTAAAATTAAGGCATTTTTTTAATTTCTAAACTTAAAATTTATTAACGTTTAAGAACTTTCAAGACGAAATCAATATCGTAATTACTAAAAATAATTACATTAAAATTATATTCACTCAGATTTGGAAATGAATCTTCATTTTCAATTATTTCTAAATCTCTGAAAAACCCCACCACAAAAACTAAAAGTGATGAATTTTCAACAAATTTATGAAAAAAAGTCGAGACATCGAAATGTTGTTCGTAGTAACAGCGCATTTTGTAACGACGAGATGTTAATAAAAATTTTACCGAGTATGCGAATATCTCCGTGCGTAATATTTATAGCCTCGTTTTAGAAGCAAATTATATATTACGGCCTGTGCTTTGCACAGCGCGAAAAATAAAAGTGTCCGAAAATCTGTTGCGAGGATTTTCACATTTCAGAGATTGCCCAAAAAGCGATCTCCGCGTGTTGATGAAATTTTGCAAATCAACTTAGCTCGTCTTCGGAGACAGTGCCGAGAAAGTCTTTTTCAGAAAAACTTCTTTACGTTCGAATACTTAGAAAATTGAAATTCCCGCGGTACTTCCAAGTGATACGTTACTAGTTGAATCGTTCGTATTTGAATAAAAGTAATGAAAGTCACGATCTCATTGTATTTTTAAATGCTCCAAGAATCATATTTTGTTATGGAAAATGGACTAGGGCCGATATGGAAAATGTATCGATATTTCTCGAAAAATCTGACAATCATTGAGGGGAACTGAATTGCAATAGAAAAAAATGCGTATTATTTTTGAAAATTACGAGTCCTTTTAAACTTTGGGAGTTTATGAATTTAAATTCAGATTCAACATTTTTATATTTCAATTGTGAAATTTTTAATTTCAAAATCTTGTATTGACAAAATAGAGTAAATATTCAGAATTTCACCTCTTCTGCATTCATAGTTTTCTTATCGAGATCCTAAAAGTTATAAATTTATATAACTTGGAAATTCTAAATGTATAATTTTTCTTAGTGATAAATTGAAACTGTAATGAATAACAATAGAAAATATGCATTTTCAAAAATAAATTCTTCAAATGCGAAAAAAAAACAAGAAAAATTGATATTTTCCATCCCTAAAATCTTCTTTTTCCTGTGCTGTAGATGATAAGTTTCTTATTTCATATTAATTTGTACATCAAGTTGCACCATTACAATTTCCCAGCAAAATTACTTGAATTACGAAGAATTCAAGGCAAATTTTCAAACTTCAAAAATACCGTCTATCAAAAAAAAAAAAAAAAAAATGCATATTTACATCTTATCACCCTGAACTTGATTTGACCAATGTAATAAATTCTGTTCACTGCCAAACCACTCATCGTTGTAACGACAAGGCTTGCTAATAAAAGATATCTCCATTTTTCACAGTTATCAGTTTCACTGAGTTCACAAAACGCAAGAGTTGACAATGAAAGAAAAAACTTTCGTAGAGAATTTTATTCAAATCTGCTAAGCTAATTTATCAGGATAATTTTTGGCTTATTGTTTCTCAGCTAACTCTTTAAGGAGCATGTAATTTCTGAGCACTTTGTCTTGCATTAGAGCGAATTGTTTGATTTCATAGTAAGTGATTATGTTGCCGAGAAGCATTTCAGAAAAAAAAACTATGATGACAGGACGAGCGCAGCGTTTGACGAGTTGCTGCCACGATACAAACAATCCTTTGTAGTCGGCATGGTACGGCAGGTCAACAGTTGCATGACGTGCAGCAAACTGACAACATAATTTTCAATAATAACAATAATATCAATAATAATATTAATTTCATCAACTATTATTATTATCGAAAAAAAATGTTTCAATTTGGTACTCAACTTGCACTCGAAAATTCAAGTTATTGAAATTGAGTTATTCAAATTCAAGAATTAAACAATTGTGAACTTTTACGCCCAAATGCACCGTTAAAATTGCCAGGAAAAATAATTTGATAAAAAGTGGATTCCGAAGAATTCACAACGAGGATTTTAAAACGATCTTAAAAATATAACATTTGAGATTTTCAATGTTCATTGAAATTGAAGAATATATACATTATAAAAATTTTGTGTTTGAGTGGAGAAATATGTTAATGCTCACCATGAGACCACTCAATGAAGTCAACATGACCGGATAAACCGTGCTTATGAGTGCTTGAAACAGTCCTGATCTCGATTGTACGCAAATCGAACATTCTTGTTGTTCTGTGTCCAGTATAGGTAGTACAGTAAACTGTAAACAAATTTTATATATGTATCACAGGGGCAGAGGTATTAGTTTATTGTTGAATGAATGAATGAAAAATAAATTCCCCCGGAAAGTGCAATTCTAGCCAAAAAACTGGATGGCGAATCCAAAAATCAATTTTTCATTGTTTCTGTCATTGAAAAATTATATATACACACACACACACACACACACACACACACACACACACACACATTAAATTCAATTCCACAAATGAATTATCTTGATAATAAAATTATGATCGAATGACAATGATACCTGCCAATGGAAGATACCACAAAGTCCAGTGGGAACAATGCACATTCCCGTGTACATCGAATAATATCCTTGTCTTCGCAGTTTCAATCTTTTTCGAATGAATCCAGTCATACGAATTGCTGGAATCATTGAAGCTGCAGCAAGAATATGCGTTCCATATCTCAGAGCCCATCTGCAAAAAATGTTCGAACAATTAGTAACCACTATCAAAAAATCGAAAAATTTTACTGATGAACATTGTTTTCTGAATGCCTTTATAATTTGTATTATCTGCACATTTTTTAATCTCAAAATCATTGCACAGATTTTTCAAATTTGTGAATTGGACATTTACCATGTTTGAATTTGTATATTCAATAATAAATGAATTTATAACTTTTTGAGTGATCAATTCTTGTTACTCATCAATTGGATTTTTTTAATTCCATAATGTTTAAAAGTTGAGTTTTTTAAGTTTTGGAATGTCGTGAAATATTTCGCATTTCGTATTTCAACGATTCGAGTATAAATATGTATTACTCCTGAAACTTAAATTTGGGAATTATTGAATGGAAATATCTTATTTCTATTTCTAACATTCGGAGCAATTTCAAAATTATGTATAAAGTGCACTGTGGCAGGGGGAGGGGGGAGGGGCGAATGGAAAAAGTACAATTTTGTCAAAATGCTAGGGATTCTCTCCGAAATTCGATAAATATCACATCTTCAACAAAAAAAAACAATACATTGATAATTGCCGAATAACAAAAATTACAAGCATCATAAAGTTAGGTTATATTTATTGTTTTTAGAATCGTAACTCACATCTCGAGCTTCGGTTTATAATCAAAAAGCTGCTTAATCCGGTGTTCCATGGCTTCATCTTGGGTGATAATTTTTGATCCTGGTGGTATTTCATCTAGCTTTTTCGCCCGTAAAACTGGTTTTCGTGTACTACTGACATCCAAATCCATGTCGAAATTATTTTTCCAACTTTTGCACTTTTCAATTCGAGTTTCTTCGAATTGTCACTAAATGTTCTCGAATACGATCAACTGAATTTCACTCGATCACAGCAATTAGTAGTACTTTCATCGAAATCATCGAAAATAAAGTACAAGAAGAGTAAAAAAAGCCGGTACCGCGCGCGGAAAAAAAATTGCTGGGAGAGTGGGAGTACTGTACTCTCGTATTTAGAACTCCCGATTTGTCTTCAAATTTTCTCAACAAATGTCGGTATACATTCGTAGTGTTTCAAGTTTTCAAGTTGGAAATGATAATAATAAGGTATTTCGACCATAAAGGTTTGTAAACAATAAAATTACTAGCAATCACTACCGTAATTCAAAACAATAAGAATTTGGAAACGTCGAGTTGTTTTTCGTCCGCCATTTGCAATTGTAACGGTTTTACCGGCAAGAATAGGAAAAAAGATACGTTGCATCGTGTCACACTTACTGCAATTTCGCACAAAAAAAAACGATACATGCGCGAAAAAAAGGCGCGAAATCAATATATATAATATATAGCTGTTAGGGTTCAAAACTGATTGATGACCAGGTTTTTAAATTCGTCAGAAAATAATATTCATCATGAAATGAAAAAATTGATGAATAATATACGCACTTATTAAAAAAGTAATGAGCTTCCAGATACATCAGTCCAAGATTTGATATTGAAACTTATTTAATTAACATTACCTTTTTACCTCAGTACAACAGCATAAATCTATAAATAAAAATCAAAAATAAAATTTTTCGCGATTACATAATTATGTACAAAGGTTTTTACATCATTTGGCTTTCTTTTCAAATGTTGTTCCAGCCAGGAATCGGAAGTGCCGGAATCCAACTTTTCCCTGTAACTGAAGAATAAATTCAAAGTTTATTCTTTCAACATCAAATTATCAATGTGCTGTAAAGTGTTCGTTTATGAGTCCAAAAAAAAGAGTAATTCAACGCAATATTAATTTTTCGACTCGTGTATCATTCACGAGTTTTACAAATTGATTTTTTGTTCTTACTATAATTTAATTGTATATTTTTTCGTTTCTTTCAAATTGATGACACGGGGTCACAAAATTTTTCTTCAATTTATTCGTAATCAAAATAATGACAAGAATTTTTTATTGCTCTAAGTCATCAGTCTGAGACAAATTCGAAAATGTTGACCGCAGAGTTAAATAACATTAATTTACCTCCTGCAACAGCGTTCAGTTTTTGAGTTTCATCGGGGCTTAGTTTTAAAATTGTTGTTAAAACTGGGACCAAGTGGCTTCTTTCGTCCCCATTTTTTAGTGTAACAAACTGCAAAGAAAAGATAACATAATTTCCTGTTTTTTGAATGATTTCAGTATGCAATACCAAATTAATAAGACCGACAAAATGAAAAACGGTGAATTATAGGTAATTCAAGAATCGGGAAATTATAACCCAACAATTTTTAAATTTGGATTTGGATTCAAATACAAAATACACATTTTACATAATTTGGAACTGCGTTCCGAAATTTGCATTCTCCAAAAATAATTTTTTCGAATAAAGAAAAAATTTGAAAAGAAAATGTTTTCAAAAAAATGCCAGAAGTCATTTGAATCGTCAAATTCACAAAAAATACCAATTCAGACAATTTTCAAAACTTTGAAAACTGAAAAAATTTGCATGTCTGATCGCTAGAAAAATTTCATGGGGTCAGGCATGTTTCTGAACATTCAGCATCTATCAAGCACAGAATATTTTATATATCATTAATTCTCTTCAAAACTTCTAAAACGGCGTTTTCCTTCGATTACCTTGAAAACCACGTTTTTCAAGTACTCAAAATTATTCGCATGTTTTTCCCTTTCTTCGCTCCTTTGGTGCCTGCGAATATCTTCCTTCAAAATTTCGTTTTGTTGAGTGAGTTTCGCAATATCACGTTCGGCGTCAGCCAACAAAGCAGTCAAATGTTTGACCCTCAATCCACAAGCCTCGAATTCTTGCTTGGAAATTTTTCGCGGCATTTTCCGCAAATTGTAATTTTCGTAGTCGTCCGGAGAATTCAAAAGCTCGTCCAGTGGAATCAGAGATTGCTTTTGGTACTTTTCTTCATGTATTTCGGCTTGGGACGTTGAATCCACACTTTCTGAGCCCTGATTATAAAATTTGAAAAAATAGTCAAATTTTGAAGTTAATGATTCTATACTTTGAAAATATTAAATTACAGGTGTTAGAAGGTTTTTTTACAATTTTTTAATGATGATTTTAATGGGCATACAATTTTAGATGTGTTATGTAATCAACAATTGAATTGTTTGAACTGACAAAACAAATGTAGATAATTACCTCGCACTCTTCGCGTTCGATCAGGGGAGTTGCAATTTTTGCAAAATTATTCATTTCATAATGATCCACATTTTTACTGGCCAACAAATTCGAAATTTCGAGTTTTTCTGGAACAATATTTTTGGTTTTTTCCATTTCGGATTTCAAGCTGTTTATTTCTTCCCTGTGACGTTTTTTCAGCTCCTCGATGTTAATTTTGTGTTTATTTTCTGAATTTTCCTGCTCTTTCTTGTGCTCTGCTTGAATTTTTGAAATTTTGCTCTCTTGAATTCTGTTTTGCTCTATCAGAGATAATAGTTCTTGGCGCAAGTTCAACATTTTTTGACTGATCTCTTTTTTGCTTGTTAGAGCATGGTCTTTTTCTTCTTTGAGTTCGATTAGTTCGTTTGTTAAGGATTCTACTTTTTGTCTGAAAAAATTATATTTTTTTAAGGTACTAGAAACATTTATACTTCGTCGAAACATTGCAAAAACTCATTTTCTATTATTTCTTTCGAAAATATTTATATTGTTAAAATATTTGGACAGAGTACGAAAAAAGTACAAAAATTTGAAAAATACGAAAAAAGTAAACAAATATTTTAGATATATTTTAAATACTACATTTGGATGGAAAATGATTAGAAAATTTTTTAAAATACTTAAAAACTAAAATGATGTAAAACATCTGAAAATATGTAAAACCTGTAGTTTTCGCATTTTTCCTTCAAATTAGTATTCTGTATTTGTGAAAGCTCCAATTCTTCTTCCATTTCTATGGCGCTTTTGCCTCGAATTCCCGAGTTTTTTGAGCTTTGTTGAGTCCTCAAAACACTTTGAGCCCTCAATTTGTAGCCATTGAATTTCTCCTGAAGAGCCTCGATGTCTCGTTTGCTTTGAGACAAGGACTCGTTTAATCGCGAAATTTCAATATTTTGAATCTTCATCTGAAACAATATTTCAAGTTGTACACAACAGTTATTTTAGGATTTTTGGGGTTTTTTGAATTTTTCTCCTTTTTAATGTCAATTTCTGAGAATGACTGGAAAATTAAAAAGAACTTAAGTTCAAAAATTTGATTTTTTCTAAATCGTGAGTCATTGTGTAAAATTCAATATGATTATTTTTCAAATCTTAAGACAGATATTAATGAATTATTTGAAATATTTTCTTGAAGTATTTTCCAACCCAAGTGTTCTGAATTTATAATTTGATAAAAAGTTCATAATAATAATTTCTGAACATTGCAGACAATTTTTTCTGAATGCTCTAAAATTCAAGAAACTCTGTATTGTTGCTCAAAGTAAACAATTGAATAAATTGAAAATTTTTACTTTTATTATATTCTACCTTTTCTTCATAATTCTCTTTCTGCTCATTGAATTCTTTCAACTTTTCATTTTGTTCTTCCACTGAAAAATTCAATTTTTCTTGCAAATCCTTTCGTTCCATTTTTTCATTCTCCAACTTTTCCGACATTTCCCCAATTTTCTTTTTCGCCGTTTTCAACTCAAATTTCACTTCATTCAAATCCGATTTTGCGGATTCGTTTTTTCCCTCCAAATTCGACATCTGATTGGTCTTCGCAAGGCAACTCTCACGAAGCTCAGAAATTTGTTTATTTAAAACAATGATTGTTTCTAAATGTTCATCTATGTTTTTTTCCAATTGTTGCTTTGTTGATTGTTCCTCCAAAAGTTTGGTTTTCATCTCTTCGATACTTTTCTATTGGAAAGAAATTTTTTGAGAATGTAATACTGACAAAAATAATTATATTGGTTGAGCGAAAAAAAATTCAAACCTCGTAATTTTGAACTTCCAAAGACAAAACGCTGTTATTTTTATTTTCCTGCTTCATCGATTCAACTTGATTTTTCAATGCGAAATGGGCGCTTTTTTCACTCTCCAAATTATTTTTCATTTCCTCGTATTCGTTGTCTTTTTGTTCTCGAATCACAAGTTCAGCTTTCAATTCATTTTCCAGTTTCTTTATTTCTTCTGTCAATTGTTTGTTACTTAAGCCTAAACTTTTTCTCTCTTTTTCTGAGTTTTCCAATTTGGCTGTCAAAGACGAAATATTTTCTTTTTCTTGGGAAAGAGTTTCTTTCAAGGATCCATTTTCGGTGACTAAAGTTTGCAAATTTTTCATAATTTGCTTGTTTTCTGACTTGCTTTGCTCTGTTTCGTCTTGAAGTTTGTCGTACTCTGACTGAATTGCCTAAAAAAATGAAAAATGAGTTATTTATGGTCACGGTTGAATAGTTGAAAAAATGTTTTTCAAGCTGAAAAATATTGTTTACCTGCAACTTTTTGGCATTGTCTGATATTCGAAGAATTTTGTTTTGCAATTCATCTTTTTCAGAGTTGATTTTTTGTTTTTCTGTTTCCAAATTCTGGACTTGATCTGTCAAATCCGAAACTTTTTTTTTTAGTTTTACTGCGAGTCCTCTGAGCTGAAAAATGTTTAACTGTTCGAATGAATTATTCTATAATTTTTTATTGACAAGTTTGTCATTGGTAAATTTTTTGACACATTATATTTCTTGTTATAATTTATAGTTTTTATGAAATATTATCTCAGAGTAACTCGACTGAAAGTTCAAGAAATTCAAAGCTGTCGAATTCAGATTTACAAGCATATGAATTCTGAAAGTGATACAAATTTAAACTAAAAACGTTGAAAAAACAAAAAAATATATATATGTTTCATGTCTACCAATCAGAAAACACCATTTTTAAACTATTTTCCATCAATGTTTTTCTTTTCTAATGTCCAAACTATCATTCGAAAATATGGAAACTTACACTCGACAAATCTGCAAAATGGATTATTTAGGTAAATTTCATAATAACAATAAATTGAAATTTTACTTTGTTGTATCGTTCTTCGATCGATTCTTTTCCAACTTGGCCAGTTTCGCTCAAATTCGATATCGACTGCATCATCTGAAAACATTCATTACACACTTAGTTATCGCTTCACATGATAAAATATCGACATCATCAGCAAACTTGAATTCGATATCTACCAATTCCAAAAAAATGCGAATAATTCGGAAACATTATACAAACTGAGGTAAGGACATGTAAATACACGAAAAAACCCTTCTAATCATTCTCACGACTTTGACAAACTCCACAAAATTCACCTCGTTATTCCCAGATTTTTCGATTGATATTTCCATTTTTCTAGCGAACTTTTCGTTGCTTCGTTGATTAAAAAACACAAGAAAAATACTTTTGTTTTGCTAGAACGTCATCAAAGATAACAAACGTCAAGGTCAAATAGTCCAGGGGTGGTACACTCTCAATGTTAATTTTTTCGCCCGAAAATTTTCGCTGATTTGCGCGCCATCTAGATGCATCAGGATCTACTAGTGTGTATATATAGATATACTTGGTGAGATGCATTTGTAATACCAGTGGTACCACCCGAAACCCCACAACACTGGACGATGAATCACTGAGACTGGGTGTACACTGGTGTGCAAATTAAAAAAACTTGGAATGTTTTTCTTCAAAAACAATGTTTCGTGAAAATTTAAAAATTTCCCATTTTTCTTGAAAATTTGGATAATTTTTTGGATTCCTAAAATTTTGTATTTTTACGATCAATTATTGTGCTAAC
>JAPYZK010001399.1:0-17870 GCA_030522785.1 Platygaster equestris | reverse complement strand
CCTGACTGATTGACGCAACAATCGCCCTTAAAGCTTTGCTACGTACTTTAGGGAGTTAAAAACTAGTTATCCCTTTCGTTGCTTTAATTTTCATCGGGATTGATTATGACTGTATTCGACACTTTTGAAAACAGCAACAAAAACATTGCAGCAATACACAGTTTTGTAATTTTGAGGTTAGGGTTAGGAAGTTTGACGTTTCGGTACATGTCGAGTCGCTCGTCCGCCATCTTGTTTCCATTCTCCGTGCGTAAACGGTCGCTCAACTGAGCGTGAGTGAGTAAATAGCTATAGGTCGTTAAGATGAACGTGGGCGAACAGCTTATTCGCCCACTAATGGGCGAACGAGTTCATCACTCGCATGTCATACGTTAACAATCGGGTAATCCATTATTTCGTCCACTCTCAGCCGGGCCACGAAATCACATATTTATCGCGGGCATTCAATAAAAAATAAAAACCCCAGGCAATCAAATCATATGAAACAATATAGATCACGCTCTATCGTGACGTACTTTTTTGCAACGGTCTTCAAATCTATTTTTACGCGATGATTGTGAATTCGTCCGAAGCATCACAATAAGCACAGCTGATAACGATCCAGCTTTCAATATGCAAACGCGGACTATTACATAGGCGCGTCGGTGAACAGGTTCTTTAATGAATGAAAGAAAAAATTGAACAATCATTACGCGGGGGAGAAAACAGGATCGTCGTACGTGATCTTTGACATGCGCGATGCGTTGACATCGGCTTTTTTCGACCCCTATCAGTCCAAAAAAGCGTTGGTCCGGGATCAACACTTTCTCGCGTCCTTTTGCTTGCTTGTTTGTTAATGGTTTGAAAATATTTGACGTCTTTGTTTTTGAGGAAAAAATGGAAAGAAAAAACCCCCACCTTCGAGGTTCGCGAAGGACGAGCCTTCGCGGATGAAGTAGGTGTGTACGGAAATGAATGAAAGAGAATGGCAGGCGCACATTCACGTGATAATAGAATGATCGCGTGAACGATACGCGCAATTACTGCACGCGTCACGATTCCGTATCACGGAGATTTACCGACTTCTCATCGATCTTGTTTTTTAAGCCGAAAATTGGACAAAACACTGTTCGGAAAAGTTTTATTTGTTATGGTTTTTAGTTCGTATCTGACTCCACCGACGAGGATCAGTTTTACGTTATTGTGGAAGAATATAAAATTTCACGTTTTTTCAAAATAGTGGTCATGCATAAAATTTACGCAATTTAATTTCGTAATGCAATTTTCGACTTTATTAAACCCCCCCCCCCCCCCTGCCCCCGGGAGTAATGTATGTCTACAAATCCAAAATACATTTTCATGTATTTTTTTTATTATGTGCAACATATATACAAAATATAGCAAGATTTCGAAAACTTAGAAAACAATTCTTCGGTTTTTTCCGGAAAAATCGTTTGAAATTCGATAATGTCGAAATATTTCATGAATTTTGAACATGTTACTATTTTAAACATTAAGGGTATAGATTGAAAATATTATATATTTTTCAATTTTTGCAAAATTTTCCGGAATTATTTTAATTTTTAAAACAATCTTGAAAGTATCGGTTAGTCTCTGGAATAATATATATTAACAAATTTTCCGAAAATATCCAAGAAGATATATATATTATATCAAAAATTTTTTCGACATGAGAAAAATGTTGAATAAATTATATGGATTGGACAAAATTTTACGCCAAGGCTCTCCATTTTCGAAAATTGGTTCGAATCTCGAATTTATCGCGTCCATTAAAAGTATATGAAATAACATTTAAATTTTATTATGTCACATTCTTCTCGTTCCTCTCCCCTCTGTCACAAATGGCACAAATGGTTACGATGAGCCAGTACCTCCCTCTCCCCGCATAGGAGAGTTACGTAATTTATAGAAGACCCAAAACCCGGAAAATTCGTAATTACTGCAAAATATTGATATTTCTCCAATTTCGGCAGAAATCGAAACATTTTTCGAAATTCGAAAATTGCCGAAAATTTGAAAAAATGCCAAATTGTTTACATTGTAAAATGTTGGATAATCGAAAAAATCCAAAAAATTGCAAAAAATGACGACTGACGAAAAGACGTCGATCCAAGCGGGATAAATTCATAAAAATAATTCAGATTTTTTTGTAACTCGAAAAAAGTTCTAAGATTTTTTCATAATCCATAAAAATTTTTGAAAATTCTTAATAATTGTGCAATCTCCCGATAATGATTTGACATCATTTTCAGAACTTCGTTCATCATTTTTCCGAAAATGTTGTCAATTTTACGAAATTTCTAAGATTTACTGCGACTTTCCATCTTTTTTTCTCAATCATACAGTATCCGAGAGATGTCCACCCATTTATTCTCCACTTTCCGAACATTTTTGAAAACATCAGTTTCTTTCAGTAATATTTTTACCCACTTTAAAACAAAATGAAAAGTTAACACGAAAACCACAAGAAAACGTCGTTTCCAACGATTGTTTCTATATTTATTTGCGAGACCGTTAAAAATGCGTCTTTAAAGATCGATCTTTTGAATATTGATCGGCGCGATCGTCGGTAACGTGGAATAAAAAATCCCATTGCTTTTACGAAGAGTTTTGCTGAAGCCAATCGAAAACGCGATTCCTGCCTCTGCCCATCATCGTTCGTGCGTGCCTCCGTTTTTTTGGCTCGCAATTTTTTTAAAAAGAACGTTTGCATGCATTATTAACGAGTCGGAGTAAAAAAAGGCGTTGGTACGTCGGGGTGTATACAGATCGGGAAGCTAATTGCGAGGGAACTGGAGCTGCTTGAGAATTCAAAAAAGTCGCGGAGTGTGTGATATTGTGTTATAATTGTTATTGGTGCTAATTGCGAATCCATAACGTTTAATTACACATAATGACGGGAAAATGTGGTGAGTAGTGAAATTAAACATTTCGAGAATCATTCGTACTGTAAAAACTTGTCTCGCGGTTGCGAGGATTGGCGTAAGTTGAGGAAATTCGATTTTTTTACCGAAATACTTTCTACAAAACGACGTGGAAAACTGAGTTTGTCATTGTTGTTATTTTTCGAATGGACTTCTTTCACGTTGTAGAATAAAAAAAAGCTGAAAGATATAAAATTCGTTAAGAAGTCATTTTTACTTTCGAAAAATCGAATTTCGCTTTTTTTATGGATTTCTGACAGCTTCCGAGAATTTTCATATTTTTTTTCGGAAAGTTCTGTACATTTCCAAACGTTTTTCGATAATTTAATTAATTTTTTTAACTCTTTTTTGACAAAAACTGACAGTTACGAAGAGAATTCAACGAATTTTTCAATGTCGATCATTTCGTAAATCATTATACCGCAACTTATAAAAAATTTCAATGATTTTGTAAATTATACTGCAAAAAAAGTGACCTTTGCAGTAATTCTCAAACTCCCGGTCGGTTTTCCAGCGGTTTTGTTTGTTTTCCCGCCATTTTCAAGCTGGAAAAAACCGTTACTCAAATAGCGCATCAAATCACCGAAATTGTCGATTGGGCGCCTCAAAAAGTGCAGATTTCCGAAAAATAAGAGCAATACAAATTCCTGTATTTTCTATGCGATATGAGCTATTTTCAGAAATTTCCCTTCTCACTTGCTTGTAAGTTTCCGAACATCATATACCCTTCGCGTGGAATATATTGAGAGTCATCGATTGCTACGTCTATCGATATACATCGTTGAGTGGTTCAGTATCGATATATATATCATCTATGTAGTGTTGTCTCGCGACCAAACAAACCTTTGTTTACGTTCGAAACTTTCGTTTTTCGCTTTGCTTTGAGGATTTCGGAAGTGATTTTGACAAAGTCAAACTCGGGATCTGTGCTTCCTTTTTCGACTATTGACAATGCATTTCGTGTTCGTGTTGGCGGTCGTGAAATACCCCGCGCAAAACGCGGCGCGGGCCTATAATGTTTTTTTCCCAACGCCGTGGAGAAAATGCGATTTTCTCCACGGCTCAAAACATCAAAAATCGTATTTTTTCCACGTTGTTGGAAAAAATATAGTCCTTGACTTGTGCAGAAGGGCTTTTTTAACGAACGTGATTCCAAAACTCGCCTTCGGCTCGTCTTGCAAACCACACATTCGTAAAAAAGCTCCTTCTGCACTCGTTGAGAAATATACTATTTCCGCTTGCAACAGATGTTTTCGTATTCTTTTTTGTCGGTATTCAAAAAGTATGATTGTGAAGTGAAATAACTGGGATAGCTGAAAATACGGAAAATTGGTGCAATCGCTCGCAGCCCATGATGGAAGTGATGGGACGCATAACGTTAATAGGAAATTCGAAAGGTTAGTGTTTTTGACAATTGTTGAAAATTTCAGCGAATGACATATTTTTTATTTTACCCGATCCTAGCCTCAAAGTGGTACATAAAAAAGGCCTTTGAGATTAGAATCGCGTAAAATACAGTACTGCACAAGCGGGGCAAGAGTCGATATTGCAAAACGATTAAATTCCTCGCCTTCGGCTCGGAATTCAACCCTTTGTTTTGCAAAAATCGACTTACCCCGCTTGTACAGTAATGTTCTGTTACTTGCCCCACTTCTTGTATATTTGCGTGCGTTGTTAATTGGACTAAAGGTTCATAATTAACCTGAAAAAAATGAAACCACACATTTTTTTGACGCGCCCTAGTAAACCTCCAACCACTTAGATAGGTGGTTGCTGGGTGGTTACTAGGAGGTTGTCGAGTGGCTAATATTTCCTCACTACAGAATTAATCCAAATGTTACAGTTTTACGCCAAAATTTATCTTATTTGCTTATTTCCTAATTATCATCGGGCAAAATGCAGCGTAATAGTCTAATAAAATACAGATATTTATTAATTTTTATATAACTGTCGATAAGGTAGGATCTGCTGATTTACCCTAAAATAAATAAGTTTTAGTATTATTTTAGACTATTTTGTGCTGTATTCCGCCCAAATAAAATAAGAAAATCACCCAATGATTATTAATTTTATTTGAAAAATGTATTTTTGATGATTTTCACGCGAGAAAATATTAACCACTTGACAACAACCTATAGTAACCACCCAGCAACCACCTATCTAAGTGGTTAGAGGTTTACCAGGGACGCAATTTAAGGAATTATTAAAACTTTTTTTTCGAAATTTACGATATCTGTGTAGTGTGTGCAATGGCTGCAATTAATACGATTTTATATACTGGCTGTGAAAAAAGGCGGGAATTGACTCGATGATTTTTGGGTGATTTTTTTTTCGCTTCGGAATTTGGATTTGTAGTTGTGTACTGGAAAGTCTGCAAATGGCTGTAAAACACGAAAAATTGCCTTAATAAAATCAGTACATATCAGATTATTACATATTATTCTTAATGATAAGAAATTATGGAGGTATAATATAGGTTTCTGAATTAAATATACATTATTCATTTCACTGAAAAAATTTAGAATTGGGTGTTTTTTTGTCATTTGCTATATTAATAATAACATCCACAATTCGCCTAAACATCGTGATCCTACGAATTTTTCCATGATAAATTCAACAGATTTTTTAAACTTATTCCTAATTCTCAGAATGTTTGAATTTTTTCAAATGCTGATTTTATTAATTATTTGTCGATATTTTAGAAATTTTGTTGAAATCCTAGATCAATGAATAAATTTTTCGTTGGATTGAATAATGGTTTTTTCTAATTCAATTAATTTTTCTCTATATCCCAACCAATTCATTGACAAACAAAGGTTTTTTGCGAGAAAATAAAAGATTGGAGGATTTTTTTTCTCGCAGAAAACCTTAGATTGTCAAAAAATTGGTTGGGATATCGAGAAAAATTGATTAAATTAGAAAAAATCCTAGATGTCTAAAATAAAAATTACCTCTAATAATTTGCAACAAATCTGAACAATTTGCTAGAATTTTTATAAATTTGGGAATCTAATGGAGAAATAAAAAAAGTTTAGCAAGTTTTTCCATTTTTGGATGAATATGAACTTTTTTAACGATTTGTTGATATTTGTATGTCGTCACTTCTTATTTCTTATGAGACGGGTACAATGGATTTTTGTGTGAAAAGACCGAATTCCGGAAAAAATTGCTGAAGCTCAACTGGAATTCTACAGAATCTCTGACAGTTTTTGAGTATATTCTTTGGCATGATATACATCGACTAAAAAATGAAAACACTATAAAATCATCTAAAAAAATTACGTAGAAAAAGTTGTTGGTCCGAAAAAAAGGTTAAAAAAGACTCAAATATTTAATTGTTATCATGAACAAACAATCAAATTCGCATATAATATTTATTTTACCTAAATCTCCTCATTAATATAACTGAAGTTTTTGAAATGTCAATAATGAACAAATTTTTAAACATTTCAAAGTTTCTCATATTCTCAAAAAGATCTTACCAATATTCAAAATTTTGCATTTTTTGAATTTTTACAATTTTTTATACTCTTGGAATCTTTAGAATAAATTCAAAAATTATCTGGAAATTCTACACTGTTTCTGATTTTCCAGATTCTTTTTATTCCTCGAATTTTTTGGATTTTTCAAACAATGCCAAACTCCTGAATTTCCGATAATTTTTTATTTCTGTTCATCTTTTATTTTAATTTGTTATTCAAATGTTCTTATTTTCGCTATCCCATTTTTAGTGTACTTTCATTCTGCCACTTCGAATAAGTTCTTCGGTTTTCTGTTTCTCAATTAATTCAAAATTAAAAATTTTCGACATTACACGAATTAAAATTGTCTCGTGACTTACGAAAAAATCATAGAAAACCACTCTACATTCATGTAAACATTTTCTAATTTCAAAAGATCCTGAAACAATTTTTGACTCACTTGATTTTTACCGAAGATGTTGGATATCACTCTAATTATTGCCACTTCGTACATGTTATTGGGCAATGGACTCACTGAACTGCTCAATCACATGTCTTTTACGTAATTGGGTAGAGCAGGTTACATATAATTTGTAAGTTTTTTTTTGTAATCATTACTCATAACTCAATGTAATTAAACCACGACTATCTCTGGGTCTAACCCTAACTATAAATATTTTTGCTATCAAAAGTGTGCATAATCACGCCCACAATCATAAATTCCCCCAAAAAATTGTAAAGAAGTAAAAAAAAAATTTGTCATAAACCCGAGCATCGTCATAGTCGTTCATGGGGAAAAAAAAAAAAAAAAATTGTTGATAAAACCTGGAATTATTCCTCGCTGAGTAATTTCTGGAAAATCGAACTATGGAAAAAAAATCATTTGTTCATAAAAAAGAAAGCTTATGAAATCATAGGAAATTGCCTTATAACTCACTCTACAATCGAAGAACGAGTACATATATTATGACGTATGCAATAAGGAAAAAACAGTCAACAATTCAGAAATCTTCGCGAAAAGTATCGGTCGACGCGATGATTCAGTCATAATTGCAGCCCATCATTAATCCAGATGAATCCCGGGAAGGCATTAAAGATTTTTATCTGTCAGCGTCGCAAATGTGCGGATTTCATAACCTTTCGCGTACAGTTTCAAGGCTGGCCATCAATCAGTATTGTTCTTTGCTCCATTTCCGCCGACCGCGAAATCTTCCGGTTCCGGCTTTCGAAATTCGAACGAATTTTCGAGTCGAATCGAAAAGTGTGTACGGATGTGATTGCCGCGGTAATTAATTTGCGACACGTGCTCAGCAATGTGCTCAACACTTAGTATTTCATGGTTCTTAACCCAGATATGTTTGTTGATCAGAAACGAACGGAAGTTGTTTAAATTTCATGATTATGGTTTAATCCATAAAATTGTGGGCACGTACTTTCTCATCAGGACTAACCGAAAAATAATTTCGAAGTTTCATTTTGAGGTTAGAGTGATGAAAAATTACTTTACGTGATAACTTATGAACACGAATAATTTTTTTCGATAAATTAGTGATTACTGAAGCAATCACTGGCGAAACATGCATGATAATATTTTATTCAATGTAAAAAAACGTTAGTGGGATGTGCACCCGTTCCAACCCATGCTCCTCTAATGTACGAAGATCTATTGAAAATTTTCTCTAAGTATGTAAACCACTGACATTCTGTAAAAAACGGAACGAATAACGATAGTTTTTTTTCTCGCCCTCGATTTAATTAATGCTCTGTGCAATATTTCATGGTTCAATGATGTGTAGCGAAAAGTGTCGTTTTATGAAAGTTAGGTGTCCTTGCAGCGCGTTGCTTGACCTTGACGCGTATATCAATGTGCTTCTTTTCTTCCGCAAGCACCTGAAAAAAGGGGCCACGGAAATGAGGATGAGGCTAAAATGACTCGAAAGAAACGGAACAGTTTCGCCGTGCTTTGTACCTTCAAGCGTTTATCCGGGGGTCGACACTCGGAAAAAGTGTCGATCTCGATAATTCCGCGTGGGACGCGGCCTTGAAATGCGGTGCTTTCCGTCAGTCCAGATAATCTCGGGGAAAATTGTGTTCAGTTCAACAATTTTTCGAATCGATTAATAATTTGTAAATGTGTTTTATGGATGCATATTATGGATTTAATGCAACTTAGGTTCAGACTTTCCTAGATATAATTTGAGATGTTGAACACAAGAATTTGAGTTCGAAAATTCGGGAATTTCCGATTTTGAACATTCGAGAATAAAAAATAGAAAATTCGGAAATTTGAAATTGGAAATCTAAATATCCCAAGATTCCGAGAATATTGAGAAGTTCGTCAACTTTGGAACATGGAATTCAAAATTGTAGATCGGAGACTTTAAATTCGGAATGGACACTTCTGAAAAAAAAATTTTTTCCTTTTTTTTTGTCTTAAAATTAATTTACATCACCCTGATACGAATGTGACGTTTGAAACCGATGAAATACTGATAATTTATTTATAATTAATTATTAAAAGTCGAGTTTTACCCAGGCGACTTGAAACGCGCTGCCATTGGTCCGTCGGGAAATGACGTCACTATTCAAGGTGGCCCGTGTTTACAAATGGTAAAACATAGGAAAACGTTACAATTTTGCAATATTACGGAAAATAATCTGTTGTAACATCGAAAATCATGGACGAAGTTTTTTTCAAAGCTCAATCCGACAATTTACCCGCAGTAAGTGTGGAAATGGTGGCTGAGTTATTTCCAAATCGTGAACATTTTAATGTGGTCGAGACGAGAGGTGTCAAAGCATCGAGGTAAATTTAAAAAAGATGTTCTTTATGAACATTAATAGAGTCACTATATTTCATGCAAATCTACTGTCGAATAGAAAATAGAGTCGTATGTATGAAGTATGCTATTTGAATGTATCAAACTGCAAAATAATAAAATACATCATAATTGGAACACTTTTTTTTCCGAAGACTTTCGTGTTACAAAAATGTATTCAGTTTTGTCAATGAAAACTGTGAGTAGGATAAAGGTAATAATAATTTTTATAAACGATAATGACATAACTTTTTACAAAATTAAAGCCGATCGATAGTATATTTTGAAAATATGCAAATGAAAAAAACATGCAGCTGAAATGGGACGATACTGAAAATTGAAATAAGGAAAAATTTAAAGTTTAAGCAGAAAATTTTCGAAGTTATGTATTGTTATTTAATTAATTATTTGTTTCGAGTTCATAATTGTGATTCACTTAGTTTGAAATGATCTTAACAACAAAATAAACTAGATTGAAGAGATATTGAAGGATCGTAACGAACCCGAGCAAACCATTTTCGGCGAATTTTTCCTTTCCGGACCGAAATAAATAATTTTAGCGATTCGGTATTTGTAGTACTTTTACACTGTGGCACAAAACAATATTTGAAGTACTCTGGTTTTTTTTTAATCGCGGAAAAATGAATGTTTTCTTCGGATTCCACTGCTTTTCAGTATTCCGGCTGGTGTTTATCATGAACAGTGACGTCACACGTAATGGCGCGCAATTCTGATGTTTTTGAACATGAAACTTTTTTCAAGTGCGTATATCTTTGTTCAGGCATATATTTTCGTAAAATCCTATTGTAAAAAGTGTTATTTCGTGTCATAGAATATATTCCATGCGTTTTTGAAATATCGAAGATGTGTCTATTCCGCATTTTTTTCTATAAAAAAAAAGTGTGTTAAGAAATTTGGATTCATCAATTTTCGCAGCGTTAGAATTCATAAAAACTACGGTAGGTTTGAAATTTTTAATCACAGAAAACTCCAGAATTTGACAAAACACTAAGAACTTTTCTAATGGCCTAGGGCGGAAAAGTGAGTGGATTTTCTTGTCAAGGTCGGAAAAGTGATTGCATTTTCTGGCCTAGATTAGAAAAGTTCTTGATTTTTTATCAAGCTTTTTCTTGAACATTTCTGAATTCTGCAAAATCAATATTCGTTATGATTTAACAAAGCCCGATTACAACGTCGCCCCCAGCCGGCTAGGTGTGGTTTATAATAATACTCACTTCACCATATTCGTCACTTGCTTTAAATATTATTTTAATCAGATTTTACATCGTGGTCATTTTTATAGCGAGTTACACATCTCAATACGTGGACATTTTAAAATTACTTCGTTAAAAAATTCACATCATCACTAGTCGTTATCATTGTCATTATCATTAGTCGTTTCGAAAGTTCTGCTATCCGAACCTTGTAGTGGTTTAATTAATCCTAGGTATATGACATTAAAATAATATAATGTCTGATTGTGTACGCCGTGTGAAAACATGACTAATTTTTTCTCAACCATTGAGACCCAGTGAGTCCGGGCAATAATTGCCACATCGTTGCATTATACTATCAGAGTGACGTTTTAATTTCATCGTCTTCCGTGTTGAAAAGACAAAATTATGGTGAAATATGAAAAAGAAGTCTTCACAATCTGCAAAAAGTCTACATTTAGATCATCTATCGCATTCGTAGTATAGAATGCATCATTATTATCATTAATGTCATAAAAGTAAATAGTGAAGACATTATTGAAATGAACTATCAACTGATATTAATGTCAAAATGATTGTTTTATGCTTCTTTATAGGTATTACCTTAACAAAAAGCTCCAATGACACAACGTGATTAGAATGGGTTTTGATCTCTAAAAGGAGGCCACACCTGTGTAACATAATGTGCAGGATTTTTTTTTGATATGTCGACCAAGTGTACCATTGCGAATCATAACTACGAGTCAAAAAGCTATTTTAGTCCGTTGAAATGAAATTCACATGTCATTTGTTTGTCAATTAGGATACACGCGCATGTGATGTTACAATTATTGTACTATGGTTGTAACATTGAAATTGCTATGCATTCGGAATTCCAGACGTTAGATTGTACATTGTACATGATTCATTGTACAATCTCGTCTCAAAACGAGATTGTATTCATTGTATCATCAGTACGAATGTAACTCTGTAATGGTGGTACAATGGTTGTCTCTACATTGCTATGTAGAAATAGGTTATAACAAGTTGAACGAGAATTTAGGAAGATTTGGATGTTTTTTATGTTCGAGTCGAAGGAAAAAGATGAGAATGATTGAAAATGCGAAACAAACCAACATACCCTTAATATTTCACGAAAATCTCGAGAATCTTGATGTTTTAAAAAACTTACATAACGTCTTGCAAGAAGTTATGCTGAACCATTATCGTGTGACTTAATAGACAAAATGCATACGCCATCAACAATGTGATAAGCGTTGTTATAATTGCTAGCCTGACGTCATTCGTACTGCTCCCAGCAGATAATATCTGAATGACAAAATGAGAGCAGTTTTATTCAATCATGCAAATGTAGCTTATGGGTGAAAATGGATATATTTTTTTCCTGTTATCATGCGATTATGTAGTTGGATTCATTTACTGTGTATGCAGATGTACTCATAGTTACAACACTCGTTATCACTGTCACTGATAACACACTTCTGACAATCTGATGAATATCATTGTATTTTCTGAAAGTTTTAGAATACACACGAGATTACCACAAATTATTAATGACATTCAATATGATTTTTATCTCTGCATGATTGATTTCCTCGCAGAGAGGCTTGAGTGAATCATGACTGAAGGAAAAATCTCCAAACGATCTGGTGCAACTCAAGATATATTTGAATTCTATACTTATTTTGCCAAATTGATATGACTGTAGGTGATCTTCATGACGTTTGAAGTAACTCATTTACACGTATAATTTATGCTGCATTAATCGCAGTATAACTTTATAGAGTTATAATAAAGTTTGCAAGAGTTATACTCTAATTTCATACTGATTTTTACAGAAAAATACGAAAGATGAGCCTTCGACAATATCGATCACATTTCTTATGTTATTTTTATTATTATTATTATTTTTTTTTTTCGAAAAAAAACTTTATTGGTAATGCAGTTAGCAATGAAAGATTTCAGAAACGTTTCTAAGACTTTATAATGTCCGTTTTGAAGGTTTCAACTTAATGGTGATGAAGGAATTGTCATGAATAATTATTGTAATGGAGAAAATAAATTGTCTGCACTTTTTCTGAATTATTAACTAAGGAAATTGATATTGTTACAATTTTAATTTTTTTCCGAACGTTTCCGACAATTTAATTCATCGAAGTTGATCAAAATATCACATTTTCTATCGTCGTAACTGCATTTCTTTTTGCATATAAAAGTGCTATTTGTCATGTTCATAGTCACAAAGTAAGCTGATAATGATTGTTTTTCTGAAATTTGCTGAGAAGTGGCGCTTTCCGTGCTTCAAAAGAGGAGAGAAATGGCTCTTTTCCGAACGGTGAATGGTGGGCGGCGGCGAAACTTTCTGAGCGGCTATGAAATTTTCTGAGCGGCAGTAAAAGATCAATTTCACTGCCTAGGCAGTAAAAAAACAAAATGGCGCCCACTAAGATGACGTCTTGTGTTGACAGTTCCCATTTGTAAACATGCAGTTAAATATTTTCCATTCGACAATTCTGAACAATAAAGCAATGTATTGCGGAATTCAGTGAAGTGTCAGGATTCAGTGAATGTTTCCCATCCGATACCCCCATAATCGAAAAAGTGTTAAATAATAGGTGCGCGGTGCACTGATTCGAAAAAGAGCAATATCCGCTTCCCTTTTTAAGCCCGGCAAGCACCACTTCTCTACGCAAATTTCAGAAAAAGTACTGTATGCAACTCGGAGCGGATGCTTTTTTACGAGGCGACAGTTTTTGCGGCCAGGACGTAGCCGAGGCGTAGCCTGTTACATAATGTAATTGAGCCTGTCGTTACATAATGTACTATTGACGATTTTCAATATTATCTTAAGATATTTTATTTCGTTTTCTCATACTTATACCGAAAAATATAGATATAATTTCTTTTTGCAAATCCATCTTAACTTTATAAAGTAACACTACGATTGGTGTCGGGTAATAATAATTCCAACGAAAAGTATCTGTGATGGATATTAGGAAACATGCAAATATGAATTGTATCAACCTTAAAGAATTAAGATGTAAAACAACACAACTATGAAGATTCTTATGCATTAGCTGCTCATTGTTTGATTTGCTCATTTCGTTCAATCTGTGTCTGAAAAGAGATTGACAAAATAATCATTACCAAAGCAATACAAGTTATTCGACGCAAGAAGTTTTTTACTGCATTCCATGTTCTGAACTACAAATAAATACAACCGGAAACATTACGATCAACAATTAATAAACTGATGAAATTTCTAAAAGTTGGTACTTTGAAAGAATAAAAATCTAGGAATCTTTCTAATTTTCTTCTAATTTTTCAATCGTTCGACAACGCAACTTGTTCCCTCGACTTTCTTTCAGTGCTCGTATAAATATCGTAAAGTAAAGGTGCTTGAAAAATTCACTGCACGAAACTGATATTTTTCACGTACTTCGTATATCATAAGTATTTTCTTACTTTTATAAGGTAAGTACACAAACTTCATGTTTCGAAGAAATGGCATTAAGTTTATTCGGAGTAGGTGAATGACGTATCAATAGTAGAATTTTCACTAAACAACAATGGTGAGAGTTCGAGAATTGACTGATCAAGATTATTTTTAATGATAGTTTGTTATTAATGGCAATGAAAAAATGATTATTTGTATAAGTAATACATTATTGACTCGAAATGGGCATTGAATATCTATTTGCGCACGCCGTTCGGGAAAGAGCTACTTCCGTGCCGCTTTTTAGGCAGAGAAGCGCCACTTCTGAGCAAATTTCGTAAAAAATAACATAAGTTCGCAAAATTCGCATTTTTTAATATTCTCTTACAATAATTCATGTAAACTGATATAATTAGATATTTGAAGTTGGTAATTTAAAAACTGCCAACTTTGATTCGTAAAATAAATTGAATCTTGCGAAGTGGAAGCTTCGTTACGCCACTGGTCAAAGTCGATTGAACCAGTCGAAGTGGTTGGGTGTAAATAGGATCTGCAGAACTTGTTTTGATGAATTCTAAGAAATTAGAATTGTAATTAACAATCCGAGATGGATACGACAGGAATGTATTCCATATTCAATGTGAAAATGTGACGTTGGAATTCAATTCGAAGTTTTAGATAAAGATCGTAGATTTATATTGGCGATCACAGAAAATGTATGCGAATTTCTATCATTTTAAACACTTCAGATCAGGATGTATAGCGATTTAAATTTGATCAAGTTAAAAAAAATGTTCGATTTTTTGTAACTAATATTATTTCGATAAATGATGTAATTTTGATTTTTTATGAAATGGTTTTCAAGCTTCGGAATTTTTAGAGTTGAAACATTTTCCTTCTTTTCCAGATTCGGATACACCATTTGTTCTGAAATCCAGAAATCTTTTAATTAGAGCTTGTAAATCGTATGAATTTTTAATTCGTGTCCAAAAATTCTTAAACTTGAAAAATTATCAGGTTCAGATAAACCGTTAATCGCTTCTATTTCTTTACAATTTCTAACTTCCTAAATACTAAGTTCAATATTCATAATTACGTTCGAAAACAAAAATTTTCAAATAATTAAAATCCGAATTCTAGTCCCCATTAGCTATATCGTTTTCCGAGTTTTCCGAATTTCGACCTTCACGGGTAGATAAAAAAAAAAAAAAAAACTTGGCCATCAAATTGAACATAAAATAACGAATTACTTTTGCCAAAACAGTAAAGGTAACGTACCAAGTCATTTTTTTCAAGTAACTTTAGCCTAAATGGCCCCATTTGCATCCACTGAAGACAATGTAAGAATCCTAAAAACTTATTTAATCAATGTTTTTTGCAAAGAAAAAAAAACTATCCGAAATAAAGCTTGAACACCACGATCGCTCTGGGGGGTATCGGTACGTAATGAGCAGATATATCGTCATTAACGAACGGAGAATGCCACGCGCTCGCGATCGCGTATAAAGATTTATAATAGATTAGAGAATTAGGTTAATATATTCCATGTATTCGATGACGCTATGTGATTTTTTGCGATGCAGTAATTAAGTGTAAAAATGCCGCAATCGGCTGCCGCTGCTGCGAGACAAGTATTTTTCGACGTCACCTTGCGCCCGATCGGTTTGGCTTTTGGTGTCGCGGACCCTGTCTTAATTTTTCTTCGGATTCTTCAAAGAATCTTCCACGCTGTAGTACGCTTTTGATTGTTTTCTACTAACGTTTTGATTAATCTCAAGCTTTTTGCAGCTGAATTATGTTTTATAAACGTGTATCGCGTATTGATGTTCCAAGTATAACATATTTATTCATCAAGTTGATTTTCTTCCATAAGCTCATCATTCATGGATTTTTTTAATCTGTTGTCTTTGCGAGTTTTTTTACATGAAAGAGGTTTTTTCGCTGGTTTTGGTCCATTGTTTGTCAGAAAGGGTTTGTCAAAAAAAGTTTCACTCCTTTCCGTAATTTTTTTTTCCAACCAAATTACCGAACGTTTTAAGGACTAGGAATGTGACAAAAATATTCTCTCTATTCTGTCTATATATATATAAAAAAAAAAAAACCCTCGATCGCTCCCCCCGCCGTAGCAGCAACTGTTAGGCTACTTAATTGGTTTCCGTAGAAGCCCCGCGAAATCCCATGAATTACCATTAAATCCCATCAATTCCTCTGATATCCCACGAATGACCATTCAGTCACATTACTTCCCTTCCATTCCCGTAAATTTGCGTTGTGTCCCCATAAATCTCTTAAAATCCCATAAATTCCTTTTATTTACCATTGTGTCCCATACATTCCCTTCTACTCCTATAAGGTCCCCTTATATCCCAGTAATTACAATCCCATGAACTTCCTTACAATGCTAACGTCTACCCATATTTACCATAGATTCCCTCAATATTCCATAAATTCCCTTGACATTCCATACATATTCATGACATTCCCTTGACACTCCATTCATATCCCATAAATTACCATTAAATTCCACGAATTACCATTAAATCCCATTTATTCCATTCAAGTCCTATGAATTCCCTCTAAGGCCTTAGAAATACCTTTAAATCTTATAAATTAATATTAAATACCATCAACTCCCTTTATATCCAATAAATTACCGTTAAATCTCATGAAGTCCCTCTATGTCTCTAGAAATCCCTTAAAATCCAATAAGTCATCACTTTATCCCATATATTTTCTATATCTTTCATAGAGTCCGTTTATCATTATGATTATTATTATTGTTGTCATTATTAAAATTAAAATTACATAGGCAGCAGACAATGGCTGATAGGCCCGACCCGACAATTTTATTTATGTTCATATATAGTGAGTAAAAATGTGAAATCCTGGTTATTTGATCATCGCCTTTCGACCCAGTCATCATATCGATTTTTGAATTGGTTGACGGTCTCTCCCTGCACAACCAATTGGTAGGCCATTCCAGCAGTCTACAGCCCTGTTCGGCAGAAAGTTGTAGTGAGTAGTGGTCCTGGCGAGCTCTGAAAACAACTTCCATGGATGACCTCTCAGATGCGTTGCGACCGGGCGGGAAAATATGGAATATAATATGAAAACTATAAAATAAAATATCTTTATACACCTCAGTGCAATAAACGGTCCTTTATTGGCCTGCTCGGGCCCGAAAAACCTTTTTATTGCCTTCAGTGTATAAAGTATCGTACCTATGTTCCAAAGGGCAAAAAGTTATTTTGGACTCATACGACTATATTCCTCGGCTTCACCTCGGAATATAAACTCGCATTCGTCCAATAAAACTTTTTGCCCTTTGGAACAGAATATACTATTATGTGACTCCGGTGCATTTACGCGTTTTTATGCGACAGCGCAGAGTATCGTAAAGTTGTACTTTATGATACAGAGAAGCATAAAGTGAAAACTAATCTGCGTATGCGCGTATTATGATACAGAGGAGCATAAAGTGAAAACTAATCTGCGCATGCGCGAATTATGATACAGTAACTCAAAACTGTGAACGCTCCGCAAGAACAATTGAACGACTGAGATCTGAAATTACTGACGATAATGAAAGGTATCATTCAAGATATATACAAATTGGAATTGATAAGTTTAATTAATAAAATTCGACGCTAAATATACGTAGAGAGAAGCTGAATGTTGTAGACACGGTGTACGGTGGGCACAGCGCATTATGCACACGCATTGTTTGAAATATTTATTCATTCCGTGAATTTCGATCGAAATTGATGAGTTGGGTGAAGAGTCATTCAACATTTCAACGCATGTGTATTAGTGGAGCATATTCCAAGTAAATGCGCATAAACCGTGTTAGTGCATGCGTATAAGATGGCGTGATCCTTCACATGATAGACCTCACTCAAAAAAACTTGTAAATGCATCGTCGTCACATAAAATAGTATATGCGCCAATGCGAACAATTCGGGTCTTTACGCGACTCGCTTACAATGATCGCAGGACTTATCTCGCCTCGGCTTCGC